>VWZS01004247.1:920758-1030384 GCA_013397075.1 Rhabdornis inornatus | reverse complement strand
CCTCTCCTCTCCTCTCCTCTCCTCTCTCTTCTCTCTTCTCTTCTCTCCCCAAAATGGAGAAGCATGCAAAGGCTGAGATCCATAAAGATGTTTTATCATCAAACCCGTCTTTTAAAAAATCTCAGTCTGAAGAGTTTGTCTCAATTTGTTGCCAACTTGTTTATCCCAGAGGAGGGCAGAGAGAACAGGTAAATCTGTGGTGGTCCAGTTGAATTCACAGCAGCCTCGAGCTTCATTTGACATGAAGGGGAGCATAAACTGAGTATTCCTCTGTGCAAGGAGAGGACACCACCCGTGCTGGAGGTGTGAAAGGACACCACCCGTGCTGGAGGTGTGAACACAAAAGCCTGTGCTATTGCAAAGGACCCAGAAAGAGGAGCAGACCTCAGGCTCTTTACACATAGTGGAGCATATAAAGGAAAAGAAACATGCAGGAAATAAGAGCCATTAGAGATGAAAATTTCTAAAATAGGCACTAAGGCCTGGCAAAGGCTTGTAGGTGTGTACAACAGACATTGGAACTACTCACGCATACATGTACACCTGGTTTCAAAATCAGGGCTTGATTTAGGTATGCTGGTGAGGAAATTGAAGCTGCATTAGTGGATTATTTTTAACCTGTGTTCTTCCAAAACCAGGGCAGTAAATTTCTGGGGTTCATTTGTGTAGTGCCATCACTTTTCTCAGTTTGTCATTACAAAGAAAAGTAAATGGGGGCTGAGAAATTTGGAATGATTTTTCTTTCAAGCAGAGTGAGGTTGAACATGCCCTTTTCTGACAGCTTTTCTGAAACCACAAAAATGTGTGGAGGGGAAAACTGTTACTCCTCTGGTCAGAGTACATGCATGGGCTGCATGCTGAGCTGGTGTAAATGGGCATCACCTCCTCCATTTCAACAGGCTGTTTCCTTGTGCGGCTCTGCTTTCCTCGGAGCAGGGGAGACAAAACAGCATCAAACTTCTTCCCCATGACAGGAAAGTCTTAACCTCGTGTGAAAGTGATAAATGACCGTGGTGTGCACAGAATCCTGAAGCCCGTGCAGCAGGTCCCACCTCGCTCGTACCTTTCTGACCGCGGCAGAGCGGTGCCCATGCCGGGATGTCCCTTTGGCTTTGCCGGGATGCCGGCGTGCGAGCTGGGCTGCGGCACGAAGCCGAGGCGGGAGCATTGCCTTGTTCGCTCAGGGCCACGGGAACTGGAGCCGCGATCATCGCCGAGAATCCTTGCTCAGCAGGACGGCCCCCCCTGCCCGGCCGTGCCCTGGCACCACGGGGTGCGGGAGCCCGGTCAGCCCATAGCGGAGCTACTCACCTCATTCTCCTGCTGGGACAGTTTCCCGGCGGATTTGGTGCGGAGGATTGACGGCTGGCTTGCTGGGGACGGCTTTGCCTCTTTCCCAGCGCTCCGCTGTCCGCCTTATCTCTGTCCGGAGATTTGCGAGCGTGTGTGCGCCTATGTGTGTGTGCGTCTGGAGCTGTCTGGCATTTTCCATGCAGGTCACGCCTTCCCGTGCCTGCAGCCGATCCCCACATCCAGGCAGGCAGGCAGGCAGGCAGGCAGGCAGACCTGCCCGCATCCGAGCCCTCCTCCCGCCCGCCTCTCCCTCCTCTCCGCCGCGCGGCTGCCCTGCGCTCCAGCATTCAGCGGAGTTTTTGTCTTCCCTAATCTCCAGAGTAGTTCTCTGTGTGTGTGCCCATGCACATTGTGTTTTCTCTCTCTTTTTTTTTTTCTTCTCCCTCACAGCCTGCTTT
The DNA here is from genome assembly GCA_013397075.1 of Rhabdornis inornatus. NCBI lineage: Eukaryota > Metazoa > Chordata > Aves > Passeriformes > Rhabdornithidae > Rhabdornis > Rhabdornis inornatus. The sequence goes on along the minus strand of VWZS01004247.1, from coordinate 1,028,633 downwards.
GCCAGATGGCTAAAATTTGCCTCTCAATAGGGTCTGAGGCTCCAGCAAAAACAGAAGGCAAGAATGTGTGAAAAAAAGAAAAACGACCCTGTGCAGGGATAAATAGCTTTAGTGGTGGTGCTGCCGCTGGGATCGGCGCTGGGAATTGCTTTCAGCATCTCTGCTTAGTGCAGAGCAGCGTTTGGGATGGGATCTGGCTTCCAAGAAACTTTGGAGTTGCGACAGTCTGAATAAAATCAAGCCCTAATTTGCATCCTCCTGTTGAACTGAGGAATTGCCAGATTCAGTATTTTGTCGTAGGGCAAAAGAGCAGCTTTAGAAGTGGACTCTGCTCAGGAGTGAAAACTTTAAACCCTAAAGTTTCAGGTTTTGAACTTGACTCCCTCCTGTTCAGGAAGCAGGTAAAAACATGAACACTCCCCGCTAAGCCACGGGAGATTGATCTCCCCTCCCTGTGCCAGGCACAAACCAGCCCAAACTCCCCTGTCTGCACAGCTAAGTGGGAAGAAGATCTATCTGGGCCACAAATAAGGGAATAGCACGTAGGACGTCAAAGGATGCAAGCGACTCCCTCATTCAGAAATCTCCTTGGACACACGAGGAGCAAAACTTTAATAGCTGTTTACCAACTTCAGCTTGAGCTGGTTAATGTAAACCCTGCAGATATTCACTGGCAGGCACGGATACACATGCGGCATGTTAAAAGGCATACAAAAACAAGAGCCGGGAAGAGGCAGGGAGACAGGGATGTGTTGGCACCACTCCTGGAGCAGCAGCTCCCAGCCCTCCCGGACTCCACAGCTCGCTGATGTCAGGCTGTGGCGCTGCTGTTAAAGGGGCGATGGTACCTCCAGCTTCTGCACAGGCTTTGCCCCTCCAGCAATTCTAGAGAAGCTGGAAGGGAAGAGGATAGAGTGAAGAAAGTAAAATTTTCTTTTTCCATTTCTTGTCTTTGTGTTTTGGGGTTATGGCTCCTTGGCTTCCCCTGCAGAAGCTGCTTCTCTCATTCCTGTGAATCTCTGTTTCTGCACTGAGAAATAAATGGTACTAAGAGACACAGTGAAATAAAATAGAAAAATATGTGTGGAAAAGCACTAGAAAAAGTGCTTTCAGAAGAAAGGCCTGAGTAAAGGGAAGGTCTCAGACTGGCATAATTTGTAGCTCTATTTGGGAAGTTTTAACAGCTTATCACTAAACAGACATGAGCTCTCACTCATGCTAACACACCCAGGCAAGCTGATCAAACTAATTAATATGTAAGCAATGTGTCAAATGCAAGGATTTATTTCTGCAGGCAAGTGTAGTCTTGTCTGAGCCCTGAAAACACTATGATCTATTTTTTCCCTGCCTCTTCTGCAGGGTGGGTCCTTCATACATTCATTTTTCCATCACGGAAGCCTTCTATAGCTCTTTGGAATGGCTTCTCTGATTCAGGGATAATAGTAATCCTGAAGTAAGATTTTTTTTGCCTGACAATACTTCTTTCAAGACAGACGACCTCAGGTCAAAGTCAGTGTTTACACTTCAAGGCTGGACTGGGAAGTGTAATGTGGTAACAGAAGCTCTGCAGGTTTTTGGACCATGTTGTGGATGCAACATGGGATGAGAGCATCCATGCTGACCGTGTAGGCTCTGGAAGGCAGGAGAGGATGCCCAAGAGGCAGGATACTGCAGATCCCATCAGCAGCCCTCTGAGCTGATTTCCCTGCTAACCCCAAGGAAAATCCTAGGTCTTTTCCTTGATCCAGTACTTGTCCCCATCCCCCAACCCATTTGGTGTGCAGAATCATATCTCCCTGAAGGCTCATGCTGACCAGTTCAGGACTCAGTTTTTTCCTAGCCAAATCTTACCTGAGATTGTGGACTCCTAAAGAAAGTTGAGGGGCAGTGGCTGCATAGCCACAACTTCAATTCTGCTGTGCTTAAAACTACCTGCAGCCTCCTGCATCCCCACTGCCTCCTGCTCCAAATTCCAGCCCCAACACCTACATTGCTGAATCCTCTAGTAAGAAACTCTGATCTCCAAATGAGTCCTATTGGTGCCCTAATGAGCTGGCCTGGCTAATTGCACTGCCTGCCTGGGTTACAGCAGATCAGCCCTGATTGCCCTCTGTAGCAACATAAACCTTGTGCTGCAGTGTCTGCTGGTGGGGAGGAGCATGAGGACTTGCAAAGTGAAGGTGATGCAGAAGCTGTTCTGGCTGCAATGCCTTCTCCAGTGTTATTCCCATCTGGTAGAGAGGAGGGCTCATCATAGCCAGGCCTGGCCACTCACATGGCTCCGTGAAGTGTCCATGAAGAGTAAAGGCAAAAAAGGTCACCAGAGGAGGATCTGGTGCTATCCAGGCAGGGTGCCAGGCATGGGTCTCATGTGTGCTGTTATCTGCTCTTTACCTGAAACATGGAGCTGGCTCACAGATACCAGTGATGCCAGGGCTGTGGAGGCTTGTCCCACCTTACTGGGGCTCTTGCAAAAATATTATCTGAGGTCTCACCATGCAGTGACCAGAGGGGGCATGCTGAACTTTTAGGAAGGACTGTTTTCTTCCCCAGGTGCTGGTGGAACAGGGGAGTTAGGCTGTGACAGGTCAGCAAACAGGCTTGGAACTGCTTTCTCACCGATGTCTCTGATACTTTGAGAGAACATTTCTGGAATTACTTCTGCATGTCCATGACACTCATCAAAGTTTGAGCTCAGCACTGTTGTCCAAAACATTTCTTTAATGTTGGGGACAAATTCACCTCCTTGAAATAATGCCCCAACAATGAGTGAGTTAGACAGGGATAAAACAGATGTGAGGGGTAAGTGTGTACCCACAGGAATAAGATGGTGGGGTGAATCTATGACTGGTATAAATGGTCATACACTGAAAGCCAATATCCTGCAAATGCTTGTGACCCTGCTGCCCTCTGGGTCAGGCCAGCACAGCTCACACCACAGCCTCTCTCAGGCCCCGTGTTGTGCACACTGCAATGTGTGCCATGCTGCTTGTCATGATGTATGTGACAGAGACCAAAGTGCTGGCACATCCTCCTCCTGGTCTGAGCTGCGGCATCTCCTCTGCTCTCCTCCACCTGGGATGCTGGAGAAGACCCCATTCTCCAGGAAATGTGAGCTCTGCTCTTAACATCTCTCCTCAATCCTGCAGGAGATGCAGGCTCCGGTCCTGGCACTTCTCCCCCATCTCTGGTGTGTTCCTGGAGCCCCCTCGTGGCTCCTGCCACTGACAAGGTCCCACCGCAGCCACCCTTGGGGAGCTGCTGGGGGACCCACAGCGCCTCTGCTGCGGCTCCTGTGCAGCTCCAGTGCTGGGGAGCCGGCCAGAGTCACCTTGGGGATGTCCGGGGGAACAGGGAGTGGAGGTGACAACAGAGACACTCAGGAGCGTGAACAGGGCAGATATCCAGAACAGCCCCATACCAAAGCCTTTTCCCTGCTTTGTAAGCCTGGGAGGAGATGAGTCCTCCAGCGGCTTTGCAGTGCCTGCCCTCGGAGCCTGCTGCTCGGTGTTACAGCCCAGGGGAGGTGGCCACAGCCCAGGGGAGGTGGCCACAGCCCAGAGCCGGCGTGGAGGAAAGGGAGGATGTGTGGGAAAGAGGGGATGTGAGATAACGGGAAAAGAAGGAAGGTGGGGATCGGGGCAAGGTGGGGAAGGGCTGTGGGTGATGGCAAAGGGTGTCTGTGGAGAAGAGGGGAGAGCGGCTGGGAAGCGGCGTGCGGGGACGATGGGCAGGGCAGGGCTGGCTGCCGGGGAGCTGGGGACAGATACCCGAGTGTCCCGCGGGCCCCGAGTGCCACTAGATGGCACTTGAGCCTCTGCCTGGGGCGGCGCGGAGCGACACGGGGATGCGCTGGGCTCCGGGCAGCAGCTCCCATGGGTGATTCTGTCCTGGGGACTGGATAAGGGGAAAACGTAGAGGTGAGATGGCTTTTGGGACAGGTACTTCCCTCCTGTCCCCGGGCTGTGCTGGCCCTCCTCTGGCACTTGCCCTGCAGAGAGGCTGATGCCACAGTCCCTTGCAGGGGTGACCTGCTGAGGTACCACACAGCTTCCACTGGCAGGAAGCTGTGTGGTACCTCAGCAGGTCACCCCTGGCTGAGAGCACACCTCAAAAAAATCCAGTGCGCTCTCAGCACAGCCCAGTGGTTATTCAATAAATTGATGCTTTGTTCGACTGTGAGAGAAAATTAGATTCGTAATAGTGTGGATGGAAATATTGAACCTTTTTCCCCATTTTCTATCCCGTCCTCTGCCTCTACATGCAGACTGTGAGGTCGTGGGAGGCACCCTGACTCACAGCACGTTCACGACTGGCATGAGATGATCAGGATTGTTTCAGCAACCAGACATTCCTCTTCCTGCCGAAACCGAGGGATGCTTGGGTGACCCCAAAAGGGTGCACAGAGGAAAAAGAAATGCATATAACATTGAAATAAAACCAGAGAAATCAGAATGTAGTGTCATACACTGGCCAAGTCAAACATATCTCTTCTCTTCTGGATCTCAGCTGCTGCATCATTGGCTCCTGACAGCTGCCAAATCTGTGACTTTGTGCTGCTGTGTAACTGTCTGCTGGGCCTGACTTTGATGGATGTTTTGTCATTGCTCTGCTTCGTATTCCACTGGAAGGGAAGCCTACAAGTGCTTTTGAGAGTGTGAGACCTGAGGTGCTGAGGCCCCATCCACCTGGCAGGATACAGGCTTGGCTGAGCCTACGCCACCCTTGAAGGACAAGCACAAGACTTGTGAAGGGCTGGGGCACTTAGTACTCACAGAGACAGGCAGCAGAGCATCACTTGCACACCTTTGGGGGAAAAAGACCTCTGAAATTTATTTTGAGCAATCCAGGGAAAACCTGGGGTAGGGACAGGCTTTGAAGGACCAGGTGGTCCTTCCTCATAACCTGATGCCCCATACCCTCCCCAGTTCAGGGGAGCACTTGGCATGAGAAGGGCTTTGTTTTCCATCCCCAGGTGCCCAGACTCAGCATCCTTTGTCTGTCCAAGCACTTTTCTTGGTGACAAGTGAGTCACGGGGGAGCTCTGCACCCTGTAAGGGTCACACCACAACCAATCCCTCTGTGCAAACCAGTGTCCTCTTAAGAGGCAGAGTGCAGTTGTAATGCTTCCAGACAAGCTCAAATCGCTGTGATTTCCCCCTGACAGAGCAGCTGTGAAAATGCAGTGGGACAGAGTGTGGTGTGACTGAAGTGATTGTGTGGGTGGCAGGGGATGATAGCAAATCCATGGTGCTGGAGGGGGCTGAGCTGTGCTCCTGAGCACAGATAACATGAGCCAGCTGAGCTCAGCCAACAGTTTTCTTGCAGGACCTTGTTTTGCTGGGAAAAAAGACACAGAAAAATCCCAGAGCATTGTTTCCTTCTCTTTTTTTCCATTTCCGAAAGCTTGGCCTTGCTGAAGCTGGGGGGTGTTGGACCATGATGTGAGTCATTGCCGATTCTGATAGCACCAGCCTCTGCTCACATGCCCAGGGTTCTTTGTAATTCCCTGCTCCTAGCACTCAGGTCTGCAGTCCCTGCTCCGGGTGTGCCACTCTCTACCCTAAATGGAGCCTCTTTCTCCTCTTGGGAAGCCTGAGAATCAATGCCCTAGGGAACCCAAAGCTTCCTGCTATGGAATGTCCATTTTTTCTCAGGACCAGAAGCTCCCTGAAGGGAAGCCCTCTCTCCTGGGTGGCTGTAGTTACTTCTAGACATGGTGGTGAGGATGTGATGGTTGTGGAAGCCTGCAGGTCTTTGTTAGCTGCAGCAATGAACAATCCTGTCCCTGAGAGTTTTGTTTTGGGTGCACCTGCTCCATGGGGTCTAGGTTATAATGGCACCAAGTAGAATGGTGACTGGGGAACAGTTTGTAATGAGTGGTGGCTCCTGTGGGTGCCATTTGGTCCTTGGTGTAGCAGTGGTAGGCAAGCAATGTGCTGTGTGTCACTGGTGCTGGGGACACTGCCCATGTGTGCCATGACCAATGTCAATTTATGCTTCAGGCCCCTGTCTGTGCCTGTGGTAGGAAGCATTTTGTAAGGCTGGTGATGTCCTCACAATGTTGACTATCTCAAGCAACATAGCCTGGAAAGAAAATGACCCAAAGAAGGTCTGGTGTACGGAGAAATGTCATCGTGACATCCACTGCTTCTGGGCTTGGTGAGGCCAAAACTGTAGGGAAAATCCTGGTGCTGGGGCTGGCAGTGATGAGGCAGCTGGTACAGACATCTGTGCCAAGTGACTCATTTCCTCCTGGCCACAAGGGGAAACTGCTGCTGCCAGCATGGAAACCCAGATGCTTGTAGGGCCTTTCAGTCACTCCAGGGATCATTCCTCTTGCTTCCCGTTTCTTGGGTGGGACATGGCAGCTGGGTTGCTGAAGAGTTGCTATGGCTGGAAGGCAAGGCAGGAGTATGGGGATGTTGTAAGAAGGAGAAGGCATCTCAAACACATCCTTTGACCCTAGTGCACACTGTATTACTGCTGAGCAGACCTCCAGGCCCCCACAGCCCCAGCTGGGTGTGTGCCTTGCACCTTTCACACAGTGTGACATCCATGGCAGAGGCCTCATGTCCTCTACCTCAATTTCTGTTCAGGGCTGAGCCACTGATCACAGTGACAATACAGATGTCGAGGCCATCGTGCCACTAACTGGTAAATAAAGTAATCGTGCACTAACTGGTGCTGCCCAAACTGCTGTCACTTGTGTGGCCAATGAAAGGCCAGCTGTCCCAGCCCTGCAAGCACCCCCACCCAAGGAAGGTTTGGATATTTAACCCTTCCACTGGCCATCCCTTGGAGCAGCAATAGGAAGACTGGAAACTCATGGCTATGAACAGAGGAGTAGAAGAGGACTCAGGGACTGAGGGATGCAGGAGAGGACTGTGAGCTGTTTGCCTGCCTCTGTGCACTGCTCTGAATCAGTTTGGGAGATGTGGTTCTTCATGAGGGCTTGGTGAGTCTTGCTGTGGAGGATTATCAACAAGCAGCAGCTCTGCCCTCATTACAACCTGTTAATCACCCTCTTCGGGTCGTTAGGAGGTGTGCAGAATGGCAGGCAATGCATAACCTGTTCTGTAGGCTGGAGGTGAACACAGCTTCATAGATCACATAACTGGAGACAGGAGTATGGGGGGTGGGGGGCTGATGTCAACGACTCACCTGGATATATGAGACCCAGCAATGGGCTGTTAGTTATCTTCAAAATCTGCCGTGGCCTGTGCTTTTAGGGACAACCACATTTACAATGTCTTTCAAATCACATCTTGGTTCTTACTCATGCTCCAACCGACCCTCCAAGACATAAAAATTCATCTGACGATGAGCCATGGGTTTGGGAAAAGCAGAAGGTTGTTAGTCCTGAGGGCAGCAGTGGGCAGAGAGGGATGGTGCCCTGGGCTGAATTTGTGGAGAGCAATTTCTACATTATTCATTCCTGAGTGAGCTCTTTGGGAGTGTATTTGAGCACAAAAAAATTGATATTGAACATTTGTAGCATCACAAATTGACTGCACAGAGGTGATTTCAGTTGCTGTCAGGATGTGGCCACTTCTGGGGCAGAGCACAGGTACCCAGAGCACATTCCCAGTGCAGGGGAGAGGCAGGAGCAGACTGGGCAAGGGAGAAGCCTGCAGCCAGTGTCTGCCTGAGCCACAATCAGGCAGTGACCCAGACACACTGTGCCCTTACTTACAGACAGAAGAAATTTAAACATCAGTTTTACACCTCAGCGAAAGCTCTGCAGCCTCAGGGCATGGCTCTGGACTGTGCTCCCATCTCAGAGCAGGGTGCTGAGCATGGCTGGAAGCCAGGGGTTAATGGTGCTCACTGGTCTGACACAGTGGCACTGGTTTTGCATTCAGACCAGTTAGAAACTGCATAAACAGCTACAGAGAAGCTGAGAGTTGTTTTGTTATCCTGGACCTTGGGAAGACTCCCCATGATTCCTTTGCTCGGTCTCCCTCCTCTGCTGTTTCCATTAGGCTTGGGGCACACAGGAGTGTGAGAAGCTGCTTAGAAAGCTGAGGGATGCAGTTTGGGTGAGGTGTGGTGTGCCTGGTCGTCAGGAAAGCCTGGTGATGTGGGTGGGGGTACCTGTGACCTCCTGCAGGAGAAGGATGTAGGCTTGACTTGCCAAGGAGGACTTGTCTGATTTCTCCTTAATGGTATCCTTAGTACTTGTGGGGGCTGAGCTGGGACTCACAAACGTTTGTTCAGCTCTCAGTCTGGGCTCCCTGGGGCAAGCCAGTCTGTGATGAGTGGAGGCCAGAGGGTACAATGTGCAGGGGATAAGCTGTGTCTATAGCTAGTGTAGGTGGGTGAGGACCATGTGTGCTACCATGCTATAAAGAGTAATAAAGATACCAAACCCACACAGACAGGTCGCTGATGAGACTCCAGGAGCCTTAACAACAGACTGAGGAACCATCCAGCTGCCTCCAGCAGGTGCTGGTGGTGAGATATGCTTCATGTCTCATCAGTGCTGGGGAAGTGCTGACAGGAGAAACAAAAGGTGTGAGCAGGGACAGAGAAGGAGAAGCTGGACAGAAAATGTGACTTTAGATCCATTTCCAAGTGAGAAAAATCTTGAACATGTTAGAAGACTGCAAGGGGAGGGGTTGGCCCACTCATCAGGGTTTGGATCACCCCACAGCAGCACTGGAGCACGGTGGGCTCTTGGTGTAGTCAATGAGAGCATCCATTTTGGACTGTGCATCCATGGAGTGACTCCAACAAACATTTGTGCACCAGTGCTGTGAGCAAAGCTGTGCTGAACCCCAGCTCCTGGGCCACTTAGTGCCGGACCTGTCAGCCTGGGAATGTCCTGTATCTTCCTCTGAAGCAACTAACTTTTTTAACTGGGTGATAAAGGGGCACAGCATGGGGTGGCTGTCACTTCCAGCCTGTCCCATCTGCTTTGTGCCAAGGTCAGAAATGTTTTGTGGGTTTTTTTTTTCGGTTGGTTGGTTTTTGGAGTCCTTTTTTCACCCCCCAGCAGTGTAATTTTATCTATAAAATGCTGAAGTGTCAGCTGGGATCAAGTCCTGCCTTTTATTTTCTATTTCTGCTTAAATTAATATTGATGTAGTGTTTATCTTTATTTAATATTCATGATGATAAAAGACTTGGAGCCATTCACTTCTAATTACATCCTTCTCACAGAAATAGTCAAGTGCAATTAGAGGCCTTCCAGTGCATGAACAAAAAACAAACAAAATTTTTGCCTCCACTTTGAGAAGTGCCAAGTGGGGTTCCCAGGGGCATCCCCTTTCCCTCTGCTACGGTGGCCTGTGAGCAGAAGTTTCTGTGTAGGATTCCTTTGGGCTGTGCTGTTAGGGAATCCACAACAATTGGTAACCATGTGCAGCCCTCTAATGTGAGGCAGTGTTGGGGAGAGATGGGAAGAGCCAAATGTGCACTCCATTGGATGGGGGTAGGTGGCTGTGAATGCAAGGAAAAGCAGCTGGGATTTCCTGGATGGGGGATTGTGATGTGGGAGTTCCATTCCTAGCCTTGCAGCAGCCCTGCTGTGTGTGGGGGAATTGGAACCCTTGTGCTCTCTACCCTCCCTGCTGGCTGGGCACGTGTCCTTGTGCAGCTCAGAGTCTGTCTCTTCTCCCCCAGCAATAACAGCCACTTAAATAAAATCTGGGAAAATTACCTGGAGTGATGCCTTGATGGCAAGGCAATGACCAGCTCCCCTCTGTAGCACTCAGCCAGCATTTCTTCTCTCTCCCATTATCCCTGAGCAAATCGTTATATTGAGCCTTGCAAATTGCCCAGGAGCTTCTGCTGGGAGCCTGAACCATTTCTGACACATAAAGCCAATCTGTCTGAGCATGCCTAATGATCAGACATGGTCTGGCGATCAGCATCTCTTTTGGCAGCTGAGGCAGTGGTGGCTTCTGCTCTTGGTGTGGCTGGTGACAGGAGGCAGCCAGCCCGAGGACTTTCTGTGTAATGTAACAACTCTCCTGCTGTCTCAGAACTGGGTTTTCACAAGTCTTTGAAAATTTGAGCCCTTAAGAGTTAGATGCCAGCACCTTACGTGGAAACATCCCATGTTACAGCTGTTTGGAGACCCCTGTGCCAAAGAACTTTCTGTTCTTGGGCTGCCTTTTGGTGAGGAATCAGATGTTTTTGGCCACATCCTGCTCACAACCAGCTGATTGCTACCTGGGGCTTTCTCATGTGCAGGGGCTGTTTCCAGCAGTGATGTCCTTTGGCTGAGACAACACCTTAATGAGGAGCTCCTTTAAAGTCTCTGCTCTGTTCAGGCAGGGCTGAGTGCAACAGGCCGATCATTTTCACCCTGTAAAATGTACATCATTCCATTTTACATAGGGGATAATCATTGCAGAACTGACTCTTATTTTCATCCTTTTCCTGCTGTAATTACTATCCCCCTGCTGATGCCTGTGCCGATGTCTGTGCATGATGAGTGAAAATTTAAACTGCCCTGGGTGATGGGGCATAGACCTTGCTGAAAAATTTAAATGTCTTGTATCCAGAGAAGGCTGGCCCATAAATAAAGGATGAAGACTCCACTGCGGGAGGGGGAGAGCTAGTGCAGCTCCCGATTTAACACCTTCCTGCCCACCTCCATCTGTGCTTGGAGCTGTGGTTCTTCTCCTTGCTGAAGTTTAGGAACTTCAGGAGAAGGGTGTAGGAGCCCCAGTGGATCAGGGGGTGAAGACCCAGAGCTGGGAGGCCTGGCTGAGTTACTATGTGTGTTTTAAGGAAGCCTTGGATTTAGGAGTAAATTGAAAGCAACCAGTTTGAGCTTAAGCAGGCATGTTGATCCATTTAGCCTAAGAGCTAAAGCTGATGGTACCTGTGGAGCAGAGAGGCTTAGCTAGAGCAGAATAGACCAATTTTCTTCCTTGAAAAATGAGAATACAAGTAATTAATCTTCTTGTGACATGGAGGGAATGCTGGGGGAGAGTGATTATAACATGCTATGAGCACTAGCATGAATAACCCGCTATCCCTTAAAAGGTCAGTGACTTTTTAGTTTTACAGTTGCTTCTCTTCCCACATCCCTTCAGAGGTATTTTACACTCATAATTTGCAGAGCAGCCCAGACAGTCACAGAAGAAATGACAGTTTGGTGAAAAATCTCTCCCAGTAGTAAGCTGCTATTTCTGTGCATTACTGACTGTGCTGCTGAATTCACTGTAAAGAACAGGAGTTGGAGACCTATGGCATCATGAGGTCTGACTCCCTTCTGTCACACGCACATCATCACATAGACTTCAGGGATGCCTCCCCATCTTCTGCTGCTGGCAAGGGCTCATCCAGCACATAAAAATAAGGGTCAGTCCCCCTGGGATGTCTGTCCTCAGTCCACACTGGTTTAAGCAGTTGCACAAAGGAGGAAATTGTGTGGGATGGACCAATGTTTCAGGAGGAGGCAGTGACTCTTCTTACCTCCCAGGTGGCAATTTGCTCTGCTTGTGAAATCTCTCATTTCCAGCTTCATGTCCCAGGAATGAACTAAGGGGCTTGGCCTCCTGTCTCTCACTCCAGCACCAGGCACCTTTAGCCAATTAATAGTCTAAAAGATGTTAAATTCCTCTTCAGTTCAGTGAAAGGTGGAAGAGAAAGACCCAAATTGGTGTCTCCAAGGGGTGAACTCAACAGCCTCAGACATGTGAGAATCCACTTGGGAAAGCCCCTGAAAAGCCACCTTTATGTACCCTCTGTCTGTGGAAGACTGGGTGTGAGTGAGAGGGATGCAGACGCAGACAAGTTAAAAGCTGTGCTTAGATGGCTCTGTGGCACCTTCTGCCACTGGCCCTCAGGGGTGGGGAGAGGGAGTAAGACAGGCAGGATGGAATATTAGCTTCCATTAACATGGGTAATTACTTTGTCATTCCCTTTTCAGAGCTGGGTGCAGTGAGCTGTGCAGAGTGGATGGAAATTGCATTGGCATAATTTGGGGGTGATGTAGAAATCAGCTAAACTGCCAGGACATCCTTCTCTGGGGTCCCATGGATGTGGGTGTCTCCTGTAGTGGGTGTGTTAAAAACCCATCTTTTGGGGTGGTATGGGATCACAGGGATGGGGGGGAGCTCATTCCTGGGATTTCCTTCTTAGGGTGGTCTGTGTGGGTTCTTCCAATTAACCCATTATCCTTAATTAGTAAGAACTCCCTGTGGAGGCTGACAGGTAACAAACTTGAGGATTGGTCTTATTAAATCTGGGTTAGGATATTGGATGGGGAAGTGCAGGTTGTAATTTGCTGTCTGAATCCTGGAGAAACTCTGTTCCCATCTCCTGTGTGTCCCTGTCCCAAGTCAGGCAGTGTCATACAGTCCCTGTCAGCACTGCAAGATGTTTCCATGAGATGGCCCATGCACTTCCCAAGACTGAAGAGGCTCTGGATTTTGCAGGATCACCTCAAGGGCCACAGACTTTTTTTTTATTTGCAGGCCTTCTTTAGAGGGAAACTCCCAGAAATGGAATATTACCCTCAGGGCGCAACCAGGAAAGATCAGGTTGGTCGCTTGGGGGCTCTGTAACAATCTGGTGGAGGTGACCAGAAATGCCTGTCTGTTCCATCTTCCTGCATTCCAGCTACCTTTTTGTGCTGGGGACTTTGGATGGAGGTTTTCTAAAGGCCAGAGCAGTCTATCCATCTTTATTCCAGCTGTGTTCTGCCTGCAGCAAGTAGTTGGTGATAGTTCTTTTTTTCTTGCCTTCTACTGCCTGTTCACACCTCTCTGGTGTGGCCCATCCTCCCCCAAGCACAGTGAGAAAGCCTTTTCATTTTGCAGCTGCACCATGGAGAAACAAGGAACTCTGGGTTTGTATTAATTTTGAAGAAATAGATATTTTGATTGTCAAGTCAATCCCAGATTATTTTGGGCGAATGCAGTTTGACAGACCATTATTTTGAAAGGACATGGATCATTTAACTAAGCCTAATTGCCTCTGTGTGACAATTAGTCACTCAGGCTGAGGAGGAATTGGTGTCACCATCATTTTGTATTTGGGAGCCAGTGACTAAATCTAATGAAAGTGTTTGAATCAGAACTTCTATGTTCATACATTTATTTTAATGCAAAATTGGCCACATCTCCTCATGGACTGGGCAAGACTGTGTGAGTGTGTGGCTGTGCTTCAAGGGTGAAAAGAAGCGCTGAGGATTTGGGAGAGGAGAATGAGGTTTGGAGATATCTCCTTGGCTGGAGATGTGGAGGGCTGCTCCTGCAGGTATGGAGAGCAGTGCTCAGCGCCCGTTTTGGGTCTGAGATACAATTAACCTCCTGGCAAGGGGGATAGGCTTCTGTTTGCAGTACAAACCTAGTGGAGGGAGGAAAATAGCCAAAGGTCTGGAGAAGGGAAGGGTTCCACAGTCATTGGACTGCTCCATCATCTGGTGGAATCACCTTGAAAAGCAAGTCAAGAAGCTTGAGACCAAGGTACGAGGCTGTTCCTCAGGATGTGGTGAAAGACTCTGTCCTCTTTAAAATCCCAGGGGTAAATGGTGCTCTGTGTTTGTGTCCTGGCAGTGGCCAGGGTTACACAGTAGGAGTAAGGGCTTGCAAGCTTCCACTGCCACCCCATAGCACACCATGTGATGCTGAGGTGGGTTTATTTGCTATTTACACTTTAAATGTGTCAGGTAAATCTTGCTAGACTTCGAGGCTCTCAGTTGTCTCTTGTGTTGAGTTCAGTGGTGGGAATGTTTTGGGAAGGAAAGGTGGGAGGGCAGTGCTCCTTTGCTTCAGGTACCACAGGAACTGGAATGCCACTGCAGAATTGGAGGGTGGCAAGTGGTTTCTGGGAACTCACCCTTCTGTCCCACAAAGCCCAAAGTTTCAAAAGTCAGTTTTTCAGAGAACTGCAGACCATCAGCTGAACATCGCAAGTGAGCAAAGGAGCCAGGAAATGAACTCCTCCATGAAACAAAAATCAAACTGACTCATTTGTTTTCAAGGTTCTTCACCCCAGCAAAATGAAAGCCATAATCACACAGGGGAAATAGGAAGATAAACTGGGTGTTATTTCAAGTATTGCTTGCTCACATAATTTTATTGTGATGTTTGCAAGAATGGGCATTTGTTCCAAAGCTTTGGAATCTGGATTCAGACAGATTCTTGTTGCTCTAAGCTTTTAGTTAAAAAAAGGGTGTTTTATGCTTATAGTCATAGAATACAGTTTGAAAATTGTGCCCTGAGATCGACTTCAGAAGCTCAGCAACCAGAAAATGAGTAAGGAGAACTCAGAAGACACTTTGTCAGGTTCAGGCCAGAAGGCCTTACCTTTGAACACCTCTGCCACAGAGCAGTAGAGATAATGAATGTGTCTCAGTTCCTGGGGACACTGAGGTGTGGGATGTGTGAGCTGATGGTGACCACACCAGCCTCCTGGGGAGCTCGTTTGTCTGCAGCGTCTCTGCAGCTTGAACTTCCTGGGAACAGGGGAACAGGGTGTGTAGGTTCTTTGTCTCACTGAATGGGGAAAGGACTTGGCACTGATGTCAGGGGAAGATGTGGGACCTTCTGACCACCAAATTTCTGATTTTATTGTGCCCCAATGCTGTTGTCAGATGAATAGGGTGAGTTGGATGCAACTCCTGCTCCTCCTCTGAACAGCTTTGATAGCTGCTCTGATGGAAACAAAACTGCATTGGCCCCTCTCCTGTTTTGACCAAGACAAATGTTTCTGTACTTTCAAACAGCCAAACACACAGTCTCGGAAGGACACTAAATTTTAGCGACATATCAGGTAATCTGTGTGCGAGGTGGAAAGCAGTGCAACATCAGGGGAGATGTGGGTCTAACACAATCTTTCCATGCTCTTGAGAAACTTGATACCTCAACCCACTATGGCTTTAAGGGAAGGGAGCGAAGGGGAGACAGGATCAGTGTGGTGCAGTTGAGGTAAGATTATGCCAGACTCTCTCTCATCTCCATCCCACTCCCAACAGATGGATGTCCATCACAAGAGGACCCTGGTGTTACACACACCATTTTGTAACCATCTTAGTCTAGTGAAGCCCTGGATGGCTGCTAACGTGCCTTGCAGAGCTGTGTCTCCTCTTGATTATTAATGTTTAAATCCCATTCAGAAGCACAGCCATTAATTTTGCTGTTGCCTTGGTGTTGAGGAGCCAGCACAGACAATGTTGAGTGTTTCTGGAGGCAAAAGTCTGGCTGAAAACACCTCCCATTCTACTCAGCTGCTGTCCTCATCCACGCTATCCAGGAGGAGCTGGACTCAGGTCCTTTGGTGCAGGTGCTGCTGGTCAGAGAAGGTCCGCTTCAGTGAAGAAGGGACAAATGTCTTGGTGAATGCAGGGGATGAAAGGTTTTATCTTGTCCCTGTCCTACTTTCATCTCCTCCCCCATAACTTGTTTAGTGCTGTTTTGGGCATTGTGCAGCTTTAACTTGCCTATGATGCATTTCTGAGGTGGGTGACTGTCACCTGTCACTCCAAAGTGTCACACCTTTGAGAGCAGAGATTATTTCAGAATAGAATAGTCATAAAGTAGCAACAAGAAGGAGCTGGAGTTTTAAGAAATAGTCCCAGTGGTCTTTGGGGGAAATTCTAGCTATTCTATTTCCCAAAAAAAAGGGAGAAACAGTCAAAAGAAACAAGGTGATATTCAGCAAGAAGAAGCAAAAATTTGTCTGATATGTCGGTGCTCCCTGACTGGTTCTGGCCAAGTGATCCATGTTCCATGGATGTAGCCCAGCTTGTCTGGATTCTTAGCCTGTAACAGGAGATGCTCTCAGCCCTGTAACAATCCAGTCCCAACCATAATCAGCTTCACTCTCTTTTCAGTATTTCAAAACTGAGTTTGGCTGACTTCTGTTCCTAACTAGAAGACACTGTAAAGGATTAGGGTCTCCTCTGTAGAAACCCAGTAATGAGCATGTCCTTCTCATTAGGAAATGACAATATGCATGAGCCTAGGGGGTGTGCATCCCTTAACTTAAATATTGAGTCTCTGGGAGCTATGGAACCTGGCACTGCTGCAGTTAAGAGCTTTCCATGTGATGTCCAGAGCAGCAGCAAAGTCTCTTATGTTCTTCATGGCTACCTGTGCTGCATCTCCTAGTAAAATGGTCAAAGCCAAAGGTGGAGAGGAAAACCTTCTTGCACTCTTGAAAGTGATTTACCTGCCAATATTTCCAGTACTCAAGGGATTTCCTTGTTTCTACTTTTGATGTACCCTTGTCATGCCCCTGAATCTTATGCCACAGACTGAGCACTCCAACAGAAGTGTAGTGGGGCAGGTTGATGGCAGATGTGAGTTCCTCAGCAGCTGCAATGAGAACAGGTACACCCATCTTGAGTATCAAGCTCTTTGCTTGGTTTCCCTCCCCACCCCATTTTCATTTTAGGTTTGTACTGGTGACATAAATTGTGTTTAAATTGCTTGCAGAGCTGACAGCCAGTCAGGCAGCCTGTTACACTGATGCTGTGCTCTGTTACCAGTAACTCCTTGATACATGGGGCAGGAAAATGTTTTGTCCAAATCACGGGAAGAAACCCACACTGGTGCGTAAATAACTCCCTTTCTGCAGATTTATGTTTGTCTGAGTGTCTGTCTTTTGATATGTCCCACAAACGCCCTGATTCCTGTTTGCCTTCCTGATCCCTGCCCCAGTGCTCAGACATTAAATGGAGAGCTCTGACTCACCAGTAAAACTGGGATGAGGCAGGGAGTGGGACTATGCTGAGGTGAAGCTAAAAAGATGCTGGAGTCAGCCAGGAGGATTTTTGTCCTGCTTGGTTGTTCTGCTCATTTTTATGTCCTGTGGGAGGGGAAGCTGAATGCCTGGGATGAAGCTGTGGGATCACTTTAGAGCATGAATCTTTGACCTGGAAGAGAAAGTTTTGTTGGCAGAGGGAGTTCAAGACAGAAAAGGAGGCATTTGTGTTTCTGGCCATAGATGCAATGTTGACAATAGGAGTGGTCAGAAGAGTTCCTGGGGAGAACTTCCGTGTGCTGTGCAGGCCCCTGGGCATCCCCTAGGCCAGAGCATCCTGCAGTAGAAAAGACCAGGCTTCTCCAGATGGAACATTAATGAATTTGGATGGATTTGCTGTCACAGCCAGCTCCAGCACTTGGACAGCTGCAGATCCGATAGCTACCCACAATCAGCTGCATGGCCAGATCTGTGCTGGGGATGGAGCTGTTTCCAGCCATGCTACAGGTGCTGTGGACGTGGGTGGCACATCTGTGAGGTCTGGGACGTGTTTCTTGCTACCTCTGTCCTCTTGGGCAGAACAGGGGGTCAGTCAGAGATGTTTGGAGGAGCAGGAGGTGGCATCTGAGAGGTGGCTGTGGCAGCAGGGAGGCAGCGATGTAAAAGAGGGAGGGGGAGTCTGAGGACCCCTATTTCTGGGCTGTGGGGCAATCCAGCGGCACAGGCTGTGGTTTATTCAGCTGGATGCTGTGGGGAGCAGACATCCCTCCGCTCGGTTTTGGGGACCGCATTTCCTGGCTCGCAGCCACTAGAGGCTGCCCTGCTCCAGCTCGTGAGCTCCCACTCCTTGGGATATGGCAGCTTTGCTGCCTGTGCTGGAGGAACCAGGAGAAGATCTGCAGGTTGTTTTTTTCTCTTTTCTTCTACTGGCAGGTGTCGCAGCCAACCTGGGACCTCAGGGATGTACCTTGTGTCCCTGCTCACAGGCGGAGGAACTGAGGTACGAGATGCTGCGTGGGGACATTATCACAGCCAGAGCCCAGCGCCTGTGTGTGGCTGCTGCCACGAAAGGGGGCAGGAGCACACCCTGCGTGTGTCTGTGTGTCTGTGTGTTTGTGTGTTTGTGTGTCTGTGTGTAATAACAGCAAAATCCCCAGACTTGCTGAGAGAGCTTGGGGGAACAGCTGGGCAGAGCTGATGGCTGGGACCTGAAGCACCAGAGCTTCTCTGGGAGGACTGTAGTGTCTCCAGCTGCACATGCACCGTTGATCCTGCACTCTTACACATCTGCAAGCCCGGCACCCCCTTGCTAAGCTGCCGTGCTGGGGGAAGCTGACTTCTTCTTAACTTCATTGTTGACACAAGCACTTCAATGTCCTATTCAACAAAAATCCTGCCTGTATGGTCCAGGCATTTCTGCCCTTCATGGTGGCAGATGCAGAGATGTAGCTAGAAAGGTAAAACCTGAGCTGTGCTGAGTGGGTTGGAAATATCCCTGAGACAATCCTGCTGCCCTGAGAGAAAGCCATGGTAATGGAAATGTGGATTCCAGGCAGGATGCAAGAGGTGATCCCATGGGGATGCTGGATGCCAGAACAGATTATCCTGATGGTCCCTCATAGCCTTCAGATGGCCTAAGAGCTTCTGGGCTGATATCACCAAATGCTCAGCAGCAAACCTTCCTCTCTGTTCTCTTTCGTTTGAGGGGTGTGTGTGGGTCCCAGCCCTGGTTTGCACGGTGCCACACGTGACACTGGGCTAGTGACACTAGACCCGGGCCAGGTCTAGTGTCACTGGATCTGGCACAATTCCTCGGTGTCCCAGGCATCCCAGAAGGAGCTGTGTGCTCCACCATGTGGCAGCAGGCAAGGCAATGCTGGGGAGGGATGGCTCCCAGGGAGTCAGGCAGGTTTGGGGTGCTCGTGGGTCAGAGCCACCACTCCTCTGTTTCTCTTTTGATCTCATTCATCGCTGCTCTTCTCTTTTCTCCTGTGCCCTACAGAGACTGTCATAAATCTCTGCTTCTGCCCTGCTGCTAATGGGCCGCGTTGTCCAGAGCCAGCAGGATCCTCGGGTGATGTAAATTGATGTGGCTGCCCTGTGATGAGGGTTCTGGCACTGAATTAGCCCAGGTGAGGATCTGCTCCATAGTCTCTATTTCACTGTTATCAAAGTCCAAGCATGGTTTCCAGTGCCTGAAAGTCTGCCTTCTATCACATTCGGTCTTTGGCAGACCAATGTGTTGACAAAGACATCTTCGTTTATCTTCTCGGTGCATCTGTTGCAGCCGGATGCTTCTCTGACCCTCATGTTTTCAATAATCTTTTTCCTCCTTCCCTCCAGCATTACAGAGCCTCTTATTCATTTGAGAGATAAGTATTTATGTATGTGTTGGTGAGGAAAACTTAATCAATAATGCCTGTGAATAACATTTCTTTGTTTGTTAGACCCATCAGATCTCCCCCCCTTTTGTTTTGTTGAGGGTTGTTTGGAGTGGTTTTTTTGTTTATTTTTATCCTTTCCTGCAGGATTCACATTCTGCTCTGCCCCCCCCTTTTTCTTCTTTCCCAAAGTTCAGTTGCCAGAGGGAGAAAGTGAACTCCAAGTAAAAGCTGTCATTTTGGAGAGACACCAATCTCATGAGTCCCCTCCACCCACACCATTCCTGTCCCGGGGGCTGCTTGCCCTGCTGCCCCCAGCCTTTCCATGAGGGACAGGGAAGTGTCTCCCTGAAAATTCAGTCTCACATCTTAGTACAGACTTCACTGCTGGCAAGTGGGTCCCCAAATCTGCACGGTTCAGAGTGGTGAAATGCAGCTGCAAAATCCTCATGCACAGGTTTGTTTGTTTGGTTGTTATTTTTTCTGCAGGTGATTTGAAAATAAGAGACATGAAATCGTATCTTCCAGAGCAGGAGTCTTAATGAGGCTTCATTTGCTCTCTTTACAAGGTCAGGGTGCTGTGGGCACTGGACTTGCTGCCTTCTCAGGGTGAGCTGGGGCAGCCCAGAGGTTGCTCTGGCCAGGGATTGTGACGGGATGCTCCAGCTCCTGCTGTATCCAAAGGGCTGGATGGTGGGAAAACACTGATGGGAATACCCCCTCTAATCCTTCTCCCTGCTGTATTTTCTATGCAGTGGGTGCCAGATAGGCCTCATGTAAAGCACACTGTGCTGGGGCAGTGTCAGTCTGGAGCAGTCCTCACGCACTGGTTCAGCTCAGTGCTTCTGCACCTCCAGGTAGTGTGTGCTGACTGTTCCAGGCATCAGCATCCTTGGGGATCCTGCTCTGGACATGGCTGAGCTGCTTTTCCTGTGCCCTGGAGCAAGTGTGGCAGCTACATGTGTATTCTGCCCAGGGCCTGGGTTAGTGAGAGGGAAGCTCTCACACCATGGTGATGCGCGTGTGTTTGTGGGAAGCAGCTACAGGAAACTAATGGACCATGAAATTATCCAAGGAAAGGAAAAAAGAGGAGGGAGTTAGAGCAAACTGCACTGCATCCACAACCTGCTCCACTCTCAGCCAGCCTAATGCACTGGCAAATAAGGTATAGTAGTTTTATGATGAAGACAGGAGGGGCTGGTAAAATGGCTTTTTCCAGCTTATTTGGATGACCTAGTGTGAAGCTACACTGGAAAGATCAATTTCCTGGGGGAAGCTACAAGGAACTATTATTGCATTGAAAGAAAAGGAAAAATAAACAAAAAAAAGGCTTTCAGGGGAAAATGGATAGTCATCACCATCCTTGTGATAGTAAAGTAGATCAATCTAGCAATCTTTATCCCAAGGGATCCCAAAGTGTGTTGCCAAATTGTGTGTACAGAAATTCCTTGTCATTTTTCTGGATCCCCACCTTCGGTGGGGGAAGGACACATGGAGGGAAAATGTGCTTGAAAACAGAGACTGCAGGGAGAAATTGAGAGACATGGAATAGCTACTTAGAACAGAATTCAGCAATGGGGCAGCATCCCTGGGTGAGAGGGATGGAGATTGCTAATGGCCCTGAATGGGCGCAAAGAGAGCAGCAGCAGCTTTTCATCACCAGGCTCCCTATCTAACCTAATCTGGTCTAATCAATTCTGCTTTTTACATTCCTGCCACAGCAGTGTCTGAGATGGGAAATGAAGTTGTCGGCGGTAACCAGAGCTGTTTGGGAAATGTGTTATTTTTTTCCCATCAAAAACGTCTGGTGAGAACATATGTTTTTGTTGAAGCAGGAGAAAAGCCCTCTGATTTTTATTTAGTCTATTCAAGTCTGAAGTTCAGGGTTTCAGGTTGCTGGAGTGTCTATTGGAATTACTGCACTTCTCAGCTCACAGAGAGGAATGGTCTGGGGAAATGTTAAGTGTCTATTTGATCAAAAAGCTGTGTTATTGCTGTGCTGCCCCAGGAGTAGAACATGACCGGTCTGACTCTGAAAGAATCAGAGATCATTTATCCATCCTTCTGCAAGCCCACCAGGTGATAATAATCTGTTATGGCTGCACCTTTGTCCACAACTTCACAGAATCAGAGAATACCAGGTTGGAAGGGACCTCAGGGATTATCTGGTCCAACCCTCTTGGCAAAAGCACAGTCCAGACAAGATGACCCAGCACTGTCTCCAGTTGAATGTTAAAAGTGCCCAATGATGTGGAATCTGCCACTGAGATTATTCCAATGCCTAATTATTATCATTGTGAAAAAAATTCCTTTTGTGTCCAATAACCTTATTTAGCCCCAGGTTTTGCATCCTCCAAAATGGAACCTGTCACCGGGACCCAACCCAGGCCGCGGCAACAACTTCAATTCCTTGTTGCAGGTCTGAGAGGGACTTCAGAGTGCACCTGCTCAGGGCCTTCTTTCTATCCTCCTAGAAATATCTGGAGAGGGAATTTCATCTGATAAGAGAAAGATCAAGAGGAAGTTCTAGGGCTGTTTTGTGCTGCTTGAACCCGTGCAGTAATTCAATTTCTCTGGTGCCATGTTCCTTCTGCACCAGCTGAGGATCTGAAATCTGTTTGCCAGGTTAATTTGCTTGCAAACAACAGACAATTGACACCAGTGCTGCAGCTTAAATGCTACGTGAGAGAATGTAAGCTGATGTGAAAGAGCAAACACCCCCCAAAATAATGGATGGTGGCCATGTGCTCTGCTAAATACAGCTCCAGCTGGGATGCAGAAAGTGGAAAACATGTAAATAAGAAAGAGGTGGAATTGTCTGATGTGATAGCTTTGAGTCATGCACAAAGGCAGCTACAGGAGGTGGATGGGTGACCAGAATATGTGGGTTTTCCTCCACCTCTTCTGTTTTTCCTTTGCAAAATCAAAGGAAAGAATAAAAAGAAGTCCCTAGCAAATGAAGCTATGCTGGAGGTCTGTGGTCCTGTTGTGGGATGAAGCTCCTGCAGAGCTCTTCTGTCTGAGATCCTCTCCTCTCACCTGGGTGAAAGGGCCAGCTCTCCTCTGGTCCCGTGTGCCACAGCAGGAGAGGTGGCCCAAAGTCTCTCATCCCCAAATGATGTCCTGGGTCATCATCTCCATCCTGCCCACATCCCAGACCAAACCAGGTGGTCCCAGCTGGTCGGCCTCAGGGTGATGAGCTGTCAGAGCTATCACAGCTCATGTTGTGGCCATGTGCCTCGGGAAAAGAGAGCTCTCTTCCCATCATGGGTCTGCCTAAGATTAGTCCTCTTGAATTCCAATGAGCAGGGTGTCCCACTGTGTCACCAGAATGGGAGCAGCCTGGAGCGATGCCAGGCTCTAGCAGTCCGTCACCGCTCAGCCAAGCACGGAGCCCTGCTCTCTGCTCATGAAAAGAAAGTTACATTAGAAAGGCCTTTTACCCAGATACTTAATTAAAATAATATTGAAACAAGCAAGACACACTGTGTGCTAAGCACACGGTCGCAGCTTCCCACAGCTCATTTGCAAGAGTGCTCAATAATGGCTGCGGGTAATTATTTTTTAATCAGCCAGTGTAAAGAACGATTGGCATGTTAACAAATGGTACTTATTTTCTCTTGCTCCAGCGGGGCAAGATCAGAGGCAATGTGGTGCCAGCCAAAGAGTATCCCCTGGCACAGCAAAATCCTTCAGCTTGCCATGGCTGGGTCCTGTGTTTGGAGATGCAAAGAAGTGGCTGTGGTTAGGAATAGCTGGGGGCAGGCAGGAGGAGGCTGCGGGCATGGGGCAGCCAGAAAGCAGTGAGGTGCTTGGGAATGAGGCTCTGTGTGCAAAAACAGGGGGAGGAAAGATAGACAGACATACTTTTGCAGCTGTAAGGCTCCCATACTCCCTCCTGTGTGAGCCAGGAGATAATTTAGGACGGTTTTGGGATACTGGCTTCTGTCTGTCCAGGACCAATACTTCAGTCAGGGAGACTTGGGCTGGCTTTCTCATTAATTAGCTGAAATGTCATCAAAGCTCAGATGTGATTTCAAGGGCAAGAGCAGTGCTGCCAGTCAGTGGTGAGATGTACCCCTTGTGAATATTTTGCCCTGCCTAATTGCCTGCTGTCCCACTCCCTGAAAGTCTGGGGTGGCTCAGAAGCAGGGCAGCCCTGAATTAGTGCAATTAGACAATTTTCTCTCCTTTTAAAAGCTTAGTGTCTGTTATATTTTATTCCTTCCTAACAGCAGAGCCATCAAGGGGGCACAGGACCTTTTCTCCAAGGTCCCTACTTTTCTCCCTCTGCCTGCCTCCAAGGACAAGCCCGGCTGAACCCTGAAGAATGCACTTTCTCAATTCTGGCTTTTTCTTCCTCAGTTTGTCAGCCCTTCTTTGACTCTCAGAGGGCCTTGTGCTCCTGACAGTGCTTGGGTAACTTTGAACATTAATAATTCTGCTTGTTCTAAAAGCACATTCTGGGTGCCATGAAAATTAATGAGGGCGCCTCTGGAAATCAATTTGCTGCTGTAAAGTCTCCTTCTGCAGAGCTGGGTGCTGTGGACCTTTGGGGTTTATTTTAGGATGCCAGTGTTCTGTATCCTTGGCCAATGATGTTCTGTCTTGGGCTTTTGGTATGGAAGGATGCTCCTTATTTAACTGCCATGCATTTTCTGCCTCCGTTGTGTGACAAGGCTTTGCCAAGTCTTGATCTGACTCTTCAGGTCTGGATTTACTCAGTTGACTTGGACTCAGGAGGATGCCAGCAGTCTCCTCAGCTTTGCAGGGTTAAACCTGCAAAGGTTTGGACTCTTGGACTCTTCCTGCTGCTGCTCCCTGCTCATCCTACAGATCTCAACCTCCTAGGTTTCCAGGTTTTGCTCCCCTTAGCAGATATACCAGCAGGTGAGGAGGAGCAGAACTCTATCTACAGTCCCCTGATATCACTGCTCAGCTGAGCAAGCAGTTGCCCTTTTGTGGCTCAGTGGCCATGTATTCCTGAAACCTCAGCCCCAGTGGCTGGAGAAAGTTCAAAGATGCTTCCTCTCTTGGGAATTAATTGTCATCACCACAAAGGGGGCTCCCAATCCTTCCAGACAAGCTCTTGGTTTCCCAGCAGCTGGCTTCATGTGGCCTTTGTGTTCCCACGAGACTATGTGGGCTCATCTTCATCTCGTCTTTCCATCTGGTTGATTTATTTAATTAAGTTGCAAAATTACAACTGACACATTCCTCCCACAATTGAGTTGTTTTTTGGGGTGCAAAAAAATGACTTATCATACCACCCAAGGGCTGTAACTTCTGATTTTCCCATCTGGGCAGATGTGCTTGGTGCCTCTGGGATTTCAATATCCACATTGCACCAGAGAGTTTTGAATCAGCCACTGTCTCCAACCTCTCCATTGTGAAGTGCTGTTCAGGGGGCAGAGGTGGGCAGTGGAGATTTCCCATTCCTTTGGTATATGTTTAATTTATTTTCATTGAGGTTTTTGCTAATTATTTTGTTTGATTCCCCCAGATGCAGCGAGTTCTCATGGTTGTCTTTCCTTGCAGAGCCTCCAACACAAATAAACCCAAGTGTGGAGTAAGATCATAGCAGGGAGCTGGCCAACAGGATGCTGATGCTGCTCCCACTGGGGATGACTTATGGGTCCCATTTACAGCCTTGAGGTGGGTTGGAATCCAGCACCACCAGCCAGCAGATGATCTGTCTGTCCTCTTCCCTCCTTTACTTTCCACTCCCAAGATGAGACTCCATCTATCCCCACCCTATTTTCCTTCCTCTGAGCCAGTATATCATACATTTTGTGCCCTCATCTTCGAGATGCCCAGAGGTCAAATTTGTCAGAGAGCTTTTCCCTTTCTGCTTTTTAAAAGCAATTTGATTAAAACAGGTCTCTAAACTGTGCCCCTGCCCAGGCTCAGGGGACCCAGCCATGACTCTTCTTCTTGCAAGTCAATTTTCCCTCCCAGTCAGTACATTAAAATGCTTTTCCCTGCTGGAGCTGTTCTGGGTGAGAGCACTTTGCTTTGTTAACATGG
Source organism: Rhabdornis inornatus (assembly GCA_013397075.1). Classification (NCBI taxonomy): domain Eukaryota; kingdom Metazoa; phylum Chordata; class Aves; order Passeriformes; family Rhabdornithidae; genus Rhabdornis; species Rhabdornis inornatus. The sequence goes on along the minus strand of VWZS01004247.1, from coordinate 1,003,554 downwards.
ACATGTTGCTTGGGAGTTGGAAAAGGGGGATTTCTGAGTGAATTTTATCCTTTGGAACAATTCCATGGCTCTGGCTGTTTGTGGTTTATTTTCCTAGAGTAAGGATGAGCTGGTTTTGATGGGGAACTGACCCGTTAGGGTTCTGCTCAGCTGGCTGGGGGGACATGCTCAGGTTAGTAAAATACCAGCAGTCAGTATTTAGGTGCTGCTGCATCCCTGGTCAAATTTACATTGCAGGGAAAGGGCAATCTGTGTCTTGACCCATTCCAAGCGTGGGGACAGGGACAAGGTGAGGGATGCTGTGTGCTCACCTGGCTCCTGGGGCAGTGGCTAGAGGTGAGGTAGTCTGGCTGTACCACACATTGCACACTCTAAGCAGTGTTTGCATGTGTCAACTAGACAAACAGCTTGCTCTGAGATCTGAGATAAACTGCCTTTCCAATCTCAGAAGGCTCTCCATATCCATTACAGTTTCCTATTTAGACTCAGTCTTAGCTGGGAAATGAGTACACGTCTCTGCTGGTGGAGACATTCAAGGTACACCCACATCTACATTTGGAGTTAATTTTGTAGTCACTCTCTGACAGTTCCAATAAAATGAGCTCCCTTTTCTTCATCAAATATCAGGTGGAAGTTGAGATTAAAGTATGAAATTGGTGTTGCCAAGCAAAGGCCTTTCTGGAATGGCCACTGAACACAGGGACCAAGCACAATCCCCCACACATGTGGGTACTTGCAGGAATGTGTGTGTACAGGCACACGTCCCGTCCTTGCTTTTAAGATCACACACATTGACAGAGTCAGTCCCTGCTCCCCAGCTGGCACTTGGGCTCTCAGCAACATCTAATCTCTTCCTGTTGTTAGTGATGATTGCCATAAATACCCACAACATGAATGTGACTTCAGCCAGGCTGTTCAATTCCATTTGTTTTCCCATGATTTAAATCCCACCAGCCTAGGCTGTGTTAAAAAGTGTAATTTCTCTGCCTTTCCCCACTGCCCTCTGCTCTCCTCCATATGGAGATTATGAGCTGGGGGAAAGTAAATGTCTTATTTGAAGTAAAAAAGGAGAAAGATAATGTTGAAATAACTGCTGTCAGAGGAAGATACATTTTTCAAACACATCCTCTGCACTCAGCGTGAGGCAGCAGCTGCTTGTGTTTCAGAGCATTATGGTACATTAGCCTCCACATGCAGTGTTGCTGGCTTTGTTTATTATTTTAATTTCCACGTCTGTGGCAGGGCTAGATGTGCCAGGGTGAAAGGATGGGAGGAGTGAAAGGCTCTCCTCTGCCGTGCAGTGGGGCTGGGGCCAGCAGAGGTATCAGTCCCCAGGCAGCCAGCTGAGGGAGCAGCGCAGGGGGTAGGACACTGCCAACCCAGAAATGAGCATGACAATTTCTTCTCTTTGCCTGAAAAAAAAAAGGTCATCTGGAGCCTCCAAACTCAGTCTGTATGGGCACCCTGGAGGCTTAGCTACAGGGGTCTTTGACAGGATGTTGCCCCAGCTACTCCATCCTTACCTGCTCCAGGGGAGGAGCTATCTCACTAACATCATGAGAAGGTCAGTGTCTGTCTGTGGAGAGTGACCTGGGTGAGATAAAAGGGGTTATTTTTCTTCTTTATGAGAGCAGCCCTTTCTCTCTGAGCCCTCTCTGCTCCCCATGTGAAAGCAAAGATAGGAAAATATGGATTCCAGTCAGCCCCATCTTCACTCTATTCTGTGTAGATGGATTTCTTTGTCTGTGTCTCCAGAAGATTAGGGCAATTTTTGAAGAAAAAAATTACTTTTTAATGGGGGGAGAAACACAGAGAATATGTTTTGACATTCTGTCTCAAAACACCATCCTTTTGCCTCCACCAAGACTCTTTTCTGCATTTGACCTGAATTCTCAAATAGCTCTGGGCCTGCTGGAGGTCTGGTTTTCAACAAAATCATCCCTCTTGAATCACCAGATAATATTGCCCAGGTCCACTCAGGAGGCTGCCCACAGAGTGCTCTAGAGTGCCAAGGCCTCACATATCTTCTAAATTCCCCATCAGCTGGGTGATTTGAGCAGAATATTTGTAATTCTGTCTCTGCCCTCATCCTTAGGCTGTGCTGATGACTGCGTCTGTCCCACTCCATTGCCTGGAGAATCCCAGAAGATGGGAAGCTTGAGAAATATCTTGCTCCTCTGAGAAGCTATTTGCAAATATTAATGTAAAGCCTATTTGTATGCATTCAAGGCCAAAGTTAGGCTGAGTTTCTCTTATCTCCAAAGTCCTGATGAGATAGGAGGGAGCGCACAGTATCTGATGGTGTGTGGATGGGAATGAGAGGTTGGATTCATGGAAGACAATTTTCCCTTTCTGTCTGGTTCTGGTACCAGTACAGATTTACAAGGGAATGCAGCCAGTGGGTAGCAGAGATGCTTGGAAAACTATCTGTTTGCCTTTGCAAAAATGGAAAGGAAGTATAAATCGAAGTAAACTAATACTGACAGCTCTAGAAGTGGACTTGACTCCTGATAACAAAATGACACTGGAATAAAATGTTGCCCTGAGAGCCAAATGATTTGACAGAAAAGGGCTGAGCAGCTCTGGGAGCTGGGTAAGCAGCCACTGACACACTGACCACTGCTGAGTGCCAAATGGCTGATGGCCTTGGTGAACTGGTTTGGCCATTCCCTGTGAGCATTCCAGGGCATGGCTGTGGTCACCCAACCTGAGCTCTCAGTGTCACAGCCAGTGGGCCTGTGTGGTCACACTTGATTGTCTCTTCTCAAAACTGAGTGAATCCTGTCCAGGATCCAGCTTTCTGGACTTCAGGCCCTGCCAATGAGGAGTCTGCTCTGAGCTGGTCCTGCAGCAGAGGACAAGAGAAAGTGGTGTCCTGCCACATCATCATCCCATCTGCCTTGAAACCCCTTCCTGGAGTGGAGCAGAACATCCTCTGGAAGCGCCTGTCTCCCCTCTGACTGCTGGGAGAGCAGGACATGGCCTGTTCCAAGGCAGCCAGATTTCAGGGAATGGAGTATTTTCCTGCCTTTAGTACCCTCTCATACCCCAGTAGAACAGACGGGAAAGGCATCAACAGTGGGAAAGGTGCAAATCCATCCTGCAGCCCTGTGTACCAGCATGGCCAAATGCCCGTCCATTGCAGCCACTGCAGCTGAAGAGATAAGAAGGAGCAAGACTTCGATTGTGAATACACAGCACATGGAGAAAACAAAGAGAGCCATTGATCTCCTTTACTGCTTGGTGCTGTCAACAGGAATAGAGCAAACAGCTGCTCAGTCCCACTTTGTCAGAAAATCCTGCCCTGAGTATTAGTTTCAGCTCATCCAAAAGAGCCTGACACTAAACATAAATCACAGTCAGAGACAGATGAAATAATACATGTGTATGTGTCCTTACTCTGGTATTATTGTACAGCCCAAAGCTGGGACTTCAGAGTCAAATGCTTCAAGTTCAGACACAAAACTTCTGGTCTAACCTCCCCATAGTGCCTCTGAATCAGGCCAGCATTTCCAAGCCAGAAGGGGCGGCTCTGTCCAGCCTTTATTTTAGGTAGGACTGAAATGTGGAAAGATGAAATGAAATCACATGGCTTTGCCAGACAGCTGACAGTCAAAAATAAATATGTTTCCATGGGAAAAGGGGAGAATTTTTAGCAGATGTATTAAGGCTTGCTAATCTCAAACCTCTGTTTCGCTTTCTTTACAAAGCCAGTAATTGCAGAGAGGATCTGGAGGAGCTGGAGCCACTTGAGATGAGTGATTTGTAAGTAGAAACTAGTTTGAATTTCACTTTTTGGAACTGATGGTGAAGGGGCAGGGTTGGCTGGTTTCTAATGCAGTGTTTTCCAGGTATGTTGTATAACTTTTTTTCTTCCAAATCTCTGGAGTGGTCCATAATGAACAATTATAAAAGGCTAATCTCATTAAAATGAAAATCTCCTCATTCATTTAATTCTTAAATCTCTTTCTGTTGGGAGGGGAATATTTAAATGAGCTTCCTCCCATTATAAAGTTACTCCATGGTCTGTTTTTCATCACAGTTAAATCAGAACAGGGGCATGAGATGCTTTTACTTTAATCTGTTTTTAATCTGATTTTCCTTAAATGAAGTTGGATCATTTCTGGTGCAGAGTCCTAGAAACCAGGGAGATGATGACTAGCAAGAGGTCATTTTTTCTGCTCCATGGTCCCACCAGGGACCCTAAAGTTTCGTTAATGATCATTACAGCCATGAAGAAACCCGCTCATTTTACCCATTGGCCAATAAATACTGTATAGTATTTAGTGGGACTCTTCCTTATTTAAAGATGCCCTTTATAGAAGCAGAATCTCCTGGGGAGAGCTGTCAGCAGGGTGGAATGCTGTCTACACATCATGGGGGGGGCTGGAGAGAGGGAGCCAGAGCTGGAGCAGCAGTTTGGCCTCCCCCAGAAGCTATGTCTGGGGATGGGGATGGGGATGGTGGCAGCAGCAGGGGGGACAGCAGCCTCCTGACATGGAGGGGGAGGTGGTCGCAGGCTCTGTGCGCGGATGACGCTTTGTTATCTGGGTTGTGCACTCCAGCACTGCCAGCCTGCATGCCTGGATAGCACTTCTGCCTGTGCCAAATTCATCACTGGGCCTTTCTTCTGCTCCCCTTCTATCCCTTATCAGCCACCCCCTCGCCTCAGTACCCACCCGTGCTGTCAGGAGGCAAGGCTTTGGCTCCACCACCGTCCCCTCCTCTCCCCAGGGCAGGACTTGGCCTCTCTGGTCACTCAGTGGGGGAAGGGAGAGCTCAACAGGACAAAAGTCAATCCTAACAATAAAGTAGCAGACTGCTCCAGAAGAAGGAGAGTACCTGGAATTACTTTTCATTCAGAAGTCAGCCCAAGACAAGGCATCAGCCCAAATGCCAATATGCTAATGTTGATCCTTTAGCAGTGTGCTCTGCCAGTATCTCTACCTTGCTTGTTCCACATGTGTGACAACCTGTCTCTCCTCAGCACCAGAGATACATATTTTGCATAGGAATTAGAGCAAATCATGCCAGTGTTTCAAGGTGAGTGATTAAAAAAGGCCAACACCCTCATGCCATCCTCTTAAGAGTCCTCTTTCTACCCATCACCCCGTCCTGCTGAGCTCCCCACCACATTGTCTTTGGAAGTGACTCCAGGGTTTTGGGTTTGATCCCTGCCTTCCTTCTGCTCCACTGTCCAACTTTCCAAAGGCAAATATCCACAGTTTGATGTGGAAGGATGGAAAATATTTTGCTTTGAGGAGAAGAAGAATGGGGGGTTTTTCAAAGAAAGAAACTTCAGCGTGATGAGGGACATTGTTTGAAATGGTCAAAAGCACAACCTGGGGTTGAGACATCATCAGAAAATGGCCAGCACTAAAACTGGGACCTGGACCAGAATGTCACAAACGGTTGCTTTGGCAAGAAACTGGAGTTCTTCCTCACAAGAGGGTTTTATCCTGGCTGCCTTTTCCTTTCTCTGTATTATTTCATGTTTTAGGGTATTCTTCCTTTCTGCAGTGAGAGACAGTCCATGGATGTTCTGTGCTCATCCCTGTAGGAACAGAGGAGCTGCACAGAGGCAAGGTTCAATTGCTATCTTGTCTACAAGCATTCAGAGAGACAGTCAATCCTGTCTCTCAATAAATGAAATATTTCCTCTCCAGTTTATCTCCCTGGACTCCACCAGCCCAGACTGCTAATAGGCAGCAGGCCTCTCCCCTCAGCAGAACAATTCTTTCTCATTCGTGGACTATTCTCCTCGAATTTAGTCATGATAGAAGCGGAAATCCATTTTTATACCTCTTGGGCTTTTTTCTGGAAGAAAACCCTTTCTTGTTATTGAAATTAGTCCAACATTTGAAGTCTTTTTAAACCTGTGGACAGATTGCTTTCTCTCTTGGTCTTGATTAATTTAAATGTAAAATTTAGGTGAGTAGTTCTTGACTGTAGGAGAAGGCTGGCTACGGAGTTTTGTTTTCTAGGAGTCATCATGCAGAGCATAGTAAATAAGCACAAAATGAAATAAAACTAAGGAAATATTATGGAAGAGTGTATTGTCATTAGGAGATCTGCAAGTGATATTGTCATTTTGGAATCAATGGGTAGCCATTATTATGGAAACAGTAACCTTAATAAAAAAATGACTGTGGTAAAATGATCTGTGGAAGGAAGAGGTCTAAATCCCTGTATATAACTTGGAATTCAAAATGCTGACTTTAAAGGAAAAAAGGTTGGAAAATGGCTTTGTTTCTTTTCCTCTGAAAATGCTGACTTAAATGCCCCCCCCACCCAAAAAATTCCATTGAAAAATGCAGAAAATATTTCAAGTGAAAATTTTCCAATACTATAAATATCACTTCCATTTTTGAATGTAAAGATGTGATTTATTTATGAGGAATACTGCAACTTTCTAAATAAGTCTACCAGTACTTAATCAAGCTGCCTGACTCCCACCAAAGTGTTCCTGCTTGTAAAAACTGAAGCCCTGCAGGCTTGCCCAGCCTAATTCCCAGCAGCACAGACAGCAGTGAAAGGACCCTGGGCAAACCCTTCACCAGCTCTCCAAATAAAGATGGGTATTGGAGTTTAACCTATTCTTGAAACCTGCAGGGGTGGAGAGAGGGATGAGTGGGTGGAGAGATGTGGATGGGTGGGTGGGTGTATGGATGGATGGATGGATGGATGGATGGATGGATGGATGGATGGATGGATAAATGGATGCTCAGCATCCACCACCAGTAACTCTTTTCCCTGTTTGGCTGGTGATGTTTCAGCTGTGTGTTGGCACAGAATCGACAGAATAATTATTTTTTTTCAGACACCATGAGTGCCCAGATACCAGAGAGGAAAACAAATGTAGCCTTGCCCTGAAGTCAGAGCCTGGGTTAAACCCCAGCCCAAATATCTCCAGCTATGTGGATGAGGGTTATGTTTAAGGAGAAACCTTTGCTCCTTTTTCCCACAGGGCCCCAGGAAGCCTGTGAAAATGTAGGAGATATGCTGGTAAGACAAGGTTGGAGAAGCAAGACTAGGATGGCAGAACTATTTCTGCCTGTCAGTTCTTTCTAATCCCGGGGCTGCAGAAACAGCTGGAGCTGCTGCTTACACTCCTTTCTTCTGAGAGCAAGAGTCCTCACAAAGATGTGTATTTTTTCCAAGTGTGCAGCTTTCTGGCTGCTATTTTTGCTGTGCTGTCTGATCTGCCCCCATGGCATGATGATATTTCTGTTCTTTCCTTTACAGCACCTCCCCTGACAGGGTGCACAGCGCCTTGCAAACATCCACAGTTACGAGCTCGCCTTCTCCCTTTGGTAGAGAGGGAAACTGAGGCAGGGGGAAGAGCTGTCACACAGCCACGGTTACTCAGGGAAAGTAGGAGACCTCAGGAGCTTAGCTCTGGATTCAGTGTTTTAGCAGCAACGCCATCCTTCCCCTCTGAACTGGGCTACTTTAAGTTGCCTCCGCGTTTTATTGTGTACAGGATTTTCGTCAGACGTGCAAAGTAAATTAGCACCATATTCACAGCCACAATCACCTACCAATGATCTCATACATGTGGCACAAAGGGAAAGGATCTGCATGGGATTCTGTTCTGCAAGTATAATCCGCCCATAGCCTCCTTGTTAATTAGCTCCTCTCAAGCATCCAATCTGTGGCAATTATAGCAATCAAAAATGCATTCATCCCCCCACCCCTCCTGCTCCCCATCAGCACCTGACAAGCCGCAGGCACATTATCCCAAACCACGGCAAGCGTGCGCTGATAGGACAGAAACCTCCCCGCCGCCTGACTCAGGATTCATCACCCACAATACCAGCCCTGGCACAAGGCCTTGCATACCAGGAATTATTACAAAAAAAGGAAGAAAAGGAGACAGAAAGAGACAGATTTCAATTTTCTCCCATAGTTTTGGGAGCCCATAGAAAACTGAGTGAAAGATGCTATTTAGCCCATTTGGTTCAATTGGTGTCATCATCTTCTTCTTCTTCTTTTTTTTTTTTTTTTTTTTTTTTTTTTTTTTTTTTTTTTTTTTTTTTTTTTTTTTTTTATTATAATTTATTTTTTTTTTTTTTTGCTGATGTCAATGGAAAAGTTAATCTCTCTTATTTTAATGTTGCCTGATTGAAAGTGCTGCTCGCCACATCACGCGAGGAGGACCAGGCGGAATGAATGCCTGGGCAAGGGATGCATTGTGCTGGGGGAGTTGGAAGTGGAATCTCACTACAAAGATCTGCCACTTAAATGCAGCTCCTTCTTCCTCCTGCTGCTTCCCCATGCTTTTTACTCCAGGATCTCGGGGGTATGTGTGCAAGAGCAGCTACTGGTGGGAACCTCAATTTGAAGATTGCACTACAGGCACTCCTTGCTCCCCTTGGGATCCATAGTAATGTATTTCTTGGGCAAACTCCTTTGATTTTGCACTAGTACCTGCCATCTCAGTAATCCTAGAAGTAAATTTGCTCTTTAACTTCCTGAAGGGATTTTTCTTTGCTGTCCAAGTATACAGATAAAGAGTACCTCCTCAGTCCAGATCCTGTCACTGACCTGTATTCACTCAGCTCCAGTAGCCCTCCACAGCTACCCATCGCTGTGTCTCAGTCCTGGCACACAGGAAAATCCATGTGAGTGCTCCTAGGTCAATCCTATGCAAAATCAGCCAGCTGAGCTGGTTGCAGCAGTGCTCACAAGCCTCCTAGCCCAGCTTGTCTGAGGACAAATCATCCTTCAGGTAGACTGATCCCTTGGGAAATTTGAACTCTCAGTCCAATGCTCCAACCTGGCAATGTGAGAGATCACAGGCCCAAATGCTTAAACCATTCTGGGTCCTGTAGTGCTGCCAGGCTTTTAGCTCTGAAGTGCTGAGAAAAGTCCACCAAGGGAGAGATGGTCCAATATAGCACAGGCTGAGCTCAGAAGAGCCCCCAGATAGCCGCTGCATCTAAGATTACTTGGTCTCCTTCAATGTCCTCCCAAAGAGGGAATTACTGCTGTTGTTCACGGACAAAATATGTCCCTCAGATGCTCTTGAACTCCTCTGCCTTGAAAATAAATGTAAGAATACTTATACCCCCACATGGCCTACACAGAGCAGAGGCAGGCTGATGAGGGAAAGACTACAGAGTCAGAGAAAGGCAGAGCACAGAAGTTCTCCACAAAGAACTTATCTCCAGGTGTTTGAATGACTGTGTTGTACCCTCTTCATCCATCACAGCACTTTGTGCATGGCTCCAGCCCACACAGAAAGCACGTGGGGCTAGTCCTGCTTTTCAGGCTTCACTGACAGCTTGTGCTGCCCAGGTCCTCACTGCAACCTGAGACACCTGCTATGGCATATGGCTGCTTCAGCAGGGGTGGTGAAGATGAAGTGGGTGGGAAGGTGGGAAAAAGCTGTATGAGCAGCAGGACACCCTAGGCAGAGCCAGTCCTGCAGGCAGCATCTGCCCTGGATGTACATGGAGACAGTAGTTCCCAGCCACTGTCCAGGGAGGATACAAGGTCCTGGGCACTGGCCCAGCCACAATGGCACCAGCGGAGACCAGCTCAGATACAGCTGACATCTGGCCTTGGGGTCCAGCAGGATTTCCTCCTCCTGGCATTGCTATTTTTATCTCTCCCCTGCAACCCTCTGAACTTGCTGGGCATCTCCTTCTCTTGCCTCTCTACTTTCAAGCTCATTTCTCTCTAACCTGGACTTGCCACAAAACCACCCTCGCTGCAGGTCCTGCTGGCCCTGAACTTTGCCTGCCCTCTGGCATGCAGGCCAGCACCAGGCAGAGAGCTGAGCCCCAGCTACCAGCTCAGGCCATCTGCCATCCACAGTGTTGCTTCCCTTTGCTTGCCCAATAAATAAAGATGCTGAAGAAGTAGCTCCATCACTTGAGGCAATTCATGTGGCAGCTGAATATCATGTGCAGGATTTTTCAGACAAAATTACTTTCCAGAGCACTGTGGTTGCCTCAAATCTACTGCTTATGTTCACTTGTTTAGAGGTTCATGGCAGGGTTTCTTTCCTTTGAGCACAAAGCCCGTTTGCTATCTCCCCTCCTTCCACATATTCCTGGTTTGGGGAGAGAGCAGAGTTGCACCCTGGGATATGAATGCTTGAGGATGAGGGCTGGTAGAAAGAAAGCCCAATTGCCAGCATCCTCTGTGAGGGGGGTGCTGAGCTGGGGTCAGGGTGTGCTGCTGCATGGAGCTGTAGGAACCTCTGCAGAGGACCTGAGCCTTTGCATCAGTGTGGAAATGGCTGGAGAATGGGAACTAATCAGTATATACGGAAATAATGGGAATATTAGCTGAATTAGCTAAGCTGTCATTCAGCTTCCCTTTTCCCTTCCTGCTTTCTTTCCTTCCCAAGCCAAAAGAGCTGGTTTACATTCTAATGGCTTTAATTACTTCACGAAGATGTGAGCGGATGGGGAAGCGCTGCCACCAACAACGCTTTCATGGTCGGCTGAACGCAATTTGAATTAATTTGGCTGAGATGGCTATTAGCACTAATACTCCAGGGCCTGTCTCACTGGTGGTGCTTTAACTTCCCGTGCCCCTGACGGAGTGGAGGCTTCCAGGCACTTGCTCAGTTGCCCACCCACTGAGGCACCTCAAGGAGAGTTGGGAAGTGCTCCCTCTCCTTATCATCTCCCTCAGTCCTGGCTTTATTTCACTTATATGTGTTCTTGTTTTGAAAATGACTTAGAGCTGTCTTTGAGCCCGTATCAAGCCATCTTTCCTGTGCCTCCTTCTCTCAGGATTGCACTCTCTGGCATCCAGAAGATGTGAAAGTGCATCCCAGCTTGGCTCTGTGCCTGTGTGCTCGTCTCTGTGTGTATATGTGTGTATTCTCTGTTGTGGGCCGAGGGGCTGAGCTCCAGCTGCTTTGCCTTGGTGGAAAAAACAGCAGGAGCCCCTCTCCAGCATAGTCATATCTACTAGCTCACAACGTTTGTGGGGACTTCAATTCTCTACGATCTCTTCCTCTCTGGAAATGGCCTGAAGGTTTAAAAGCTTCAGGGGGAGGAGACTGGCAGCCCTTTGGCAGCACAGTACTCTAAGGTTCAGCTGGTCCATATGAGCCTCATCTCTCTAGCCAAGGGAGAAGCAGCAGCTCTGGCAGTATTGAGGCAGCAGCTCTGCACCTGAGGGCTGAAACTGGCTGCAGTTTTCTGTACAAGAGCCCCTTTTCTACAGCCTCAGAATGGACTTAAACCCCATAACCAGCCAGAGCTTCTGTAGGCTTTCTCCTCCCTCCCTGCCTGTGTGCTCTGCTTAGGATGAGGCCATGAGTGCCACCTTGCAGGCAAGACTTGGAGGCAAGTGGCTGCTGGACTGGCACAGCTGTGCTGGCAGTAGGTGATGTACAGACTTGAGCAGGTGTGGACAGAACAGGAAATTACATCTTTGCATATTAGCACCTCTCAGGGTTGTATTTGCAGCAGGTCACTTGGATTGGCCACAAGAAACAGAAGCTTGTCCCTAATCCTTTATTCCCATGTCCCCTCCAGCCCCATCTGATTTCATGGGTGCTGTGAGAGAAGCAGGATGTGTAGATGCTTTGGTCTCTCTTGCCTCTGATTTGCACCTCTCTGCCATCACATTTAGCCTGGCCCCTACCACTGCTGCAACAGCCAGGGAGAGAGATCTGGCTGGGTGTTAATAAAGAGCCTGAAGGAGAAGGAAATTAAAGTAATCTTCTGCATTGTGTCCTTTCCTCTACCCCCACTGTGCTCCCTCCTCCCTGTCTCACACACACACACACACTGCTTCTCATTGCAAATGCTCTCTCCTGGGATGGATTTTCTTTGATCCATCTGCAACCAAATCCTCACAAACGCCACCAGCTTCACCGACTTACAAATCTCTTGTGCTTGAGTGGGCTAAGATGCCTGAGACTGCTTTGGATTTCATGTCCCTTTCAAACTTCAGCTGGAAAGAGCCAGCACTGGGACCACCTTAGCCATTGCTGGAGACTGGTATTCCATATTGTCTCCTGCATTATCTGAAGTGCCTGTTTGCTGTGTCACATGGGGCTGGAGGTGGGACCAGCAGTGTTGAGGGTGAAGGTGCTGGTGAGTGCTGAGTGGGGCCAGGGTTACTCCTTTGGGAGTTTTTGCTCTTGGTCATATCTTTAAGCAATGCTTCCCCAGACTCTTGGGCCACCTGGCTCAGCCTGTTGGCTCCATCTGGCTCCACTCTCTTCCCCTGCACCTGCATTAGTCAGGCCCTTAGCAGTGACTCCAGCTGCTCCTAAGCACAGACCTGGGTCTCCCAGCTGCAGCAGGCTGCTGTCCCCCTCACCTTCTGCTCTCCTCACGAAAATTTGTTCTCAGCCCAAGAGTGTTCAACTAAGGCACCTGTCTGCCTCTATGCTGCTGTGAAGGAAGAGGACAGCAGTGCTGCTCATAACTACCATGGGCACCCTTGCTGAAGAAATGCCCCAAACTTTCTGTTTGTCTCAGTTCTACCCCTCATCAGATTAAAGCTGTTGCCTCTGCCTGGCTCTCAGGCTGTCCTGGAGTACCTTGAGGTGTCCTCAAAGGGGTGCACAGCCCCTCCCAAGGGATGAGCTCCCTGGAACAAGCTGAATTCATATGGGGTCTTTACAGCATCATGGATCAGTGGATGAAAACTTTGATACACCCTAGTTCTTAGGAGGGCAGTAGGTCCACACCAAGTTCTCTGGAAGGTCCACAGCTTGATGTGAGACACCTTCTTGGACTCCAGCCTAAACCTAAGGCCAGGCAGATTGCAGGCTGCCGGGGAACTCAGTCTGATTCCAGCCCTGCAACTGGACGTGGCAGGATACAAAGAGAACAATCAAATATTTATATTCATCCTTGAGCACTGGTGATGGACTGATTACTGTCTGCAAGGAAGATATCAGACTGCTCACGGCAGGGACAGCTTTCTGAGGTATAAAAGAGATTATTGTATATTTAAAATACAGACTTTGAGAAATGTTTTCTTGGCTCCAAGAAGAAAAGCTTCTTTATTTGTGGAGTTAATTTGCATTTACTGTAGCCTGCATTAAAGTTACCCGTTTCCTTTCATTCAAGGGACTTCTCCTTTGTTCACATGAAAGCAGGCAGATTAACCATCTGCAATGCACGTGTTCCTCCTGCTAATTACTTACGGGATTCTTCCCTTTACACGCCCCAGAACGACTTCCCAAAGACCAAGCCAAAGTCACCACAACTTCCCAAGATTACCTAGGAGGGGAGGTTCTGTCACAGCAAAATGAAAATACTGAGCATGGACAAACACTGAAGGATGGACCCAGCAGCCAATTCTACTGATGCACTCTAGGTTACAACAGCAATCAGAAACTGTGCCTGTCAGACATCACTTCCCTGCTGGCCCTGTTAGCATCCTGCAAGCAGATCACAGGGGGATGTCAGGCAGCTTTGAAAGGAGCTCTTGACTTCTTGGGTGCATATGCAGCGTGTCACGAAGCGTGGCAGTTCCTCCAGCATTCCCTGCCTGGCTTGCTAATGAGAGCCCCTTTGATTCAGCATCCCTCTTTGCCCTTGCTGGTATGTAGCAGGGCTTTTGATGGCATCATCAAGTGGGCTCTGTGGTGCTAGGTGCTGTACATAATAAAAGAGACTTCCTGCTCTGAAACGTTTACAGTCTGAAAGGGCTACACAAAGGAGAGAGGCTGGAAACACAGAGAAATGAAGACCCAACTTCAAAAAGGTGTCTAAGATCCTCAAATGCTCACCAATGCTAAGAAACTCCCTGGAGGCCAAGGCAAAACTGGCACACCTCCCAGATGGGTATCCCACCAACCAAAGGGGCTTTTTTTTCTTCTTTTGAGCAATGCTTGGGAAAAAGTGGCTGAGGAAGTGATTCACCATAGTACCTGCTCTGCGTGCCTTGCTCCTGGGTCTGTGTGTTTCTCTGGAGAGGTCCTGCTCCCCTATACCACGCCTGCACTTTTACTAGTTGTTGACAGTTTTGCAGATGCAAATCCTTATCTATTGTTCCATCCAGAACACTCAGTCCTTGTCTCTTACAGGTTTCAAGGAGGTATGAGATATGGATGTGTATCATGGCTATGCCCTGTTCCTTGGACAGAGCACATGAGTGAAGCTGGGTGCTTTCTAAAGCCCTTGGTCTGGGACAGACCCACCTCCCAGATTCATCCTTTCTGTTGAGGATGAAATTGTCCAGCCAATGTTCCTGCTGCCTGTTTTCAGCAGGTCTGTATATCTGTGAACCAGTGAGCAAATATCCTTTAGGTCCCCCTGAGGGGGACCTGATCAGACTTTCCCCAGAGATGTTTAGCTTGCAGAGATTCAACACTAAGATTTATAAATGTTTTAGCTGAGTGATTTAATGACTGCAAATCACTAAAGCAAGTTGAAATAAGAGCAAGTGATGCAGCTAAGAAAAGGCTTTCAGAGGAGACAAGGTTTGTGAGTTGTCAGAGGGAACTCTCTTCCTGTCCTCCATTTAACATGAAAATTCGCCTATTTTTATGCTTCTAGCACCAAAAAAGAGAATTTCTGACTCATTCTGCGGGGTTGAAGTAACACAGCTTCTTAGGCTTGAAGGAAGAAACAGCAATCACAGGGACTAGAGCATCATACACCACCTCCCCAGCAATGCTGTACGAGTTTTCAGCATCCAATGTCACTAAATCCTTTGTGGGATAGCACTGCATCTCTCATCTGAGCAGCCCGGAGTGAAGATTTCATCTAAAGCGCCACCTTGCCTTTGCACGGGGGGATTTGTAAAGAACAAAAGCTTCCAATAATCCTTCTCATCTTAATAAAAGGATAAGGCACAGTTACAAGCAGTCTGGGGAAAATCTAGTCAGATTTCAAATTTGGACAGGCAGCTTAAGCCAGTGAGGTCAAAGAGTTTGGCAGACATAAGTATTTCTGTCCTTCTGAATTGCTGTGTGAGCAGAAGACAGCAATGCAGGTTCTTAGATGATCCTGGCAGTCTGCTGGGAAGAGCTGTCCAAATTCCTTGATTTCCTTCCTGTGAGGGAATACTGGTCCAGACTGTTGGCTGGCACAGAGTGGCTTTTCCCCTCTGATGGCAGGGGAACCCAGCCAATTCCAGCCTGCTGAGCTCCTGGCTCGCTTTCTGAGCTGCTGTGTTGAGGGTAAGTGTGCTGGGAGAGTCTTCAGTGAATGAGCCTGTGTGCTCAAGAGAGACCATCTGGTTTTACTGGAAGCACTGCAGATTAAAGGTCTCCTAATGGTATTTAATTTAGATTCCACAAGACCTCCAGTGGATAGCTAACAAAGGATCAAAAATGTATCTCTTAAAACATCTGAGAGATAGCAAAGCTGCTGGGGCTTAGTGGAAGTAAGTGTGTAAACACTGCTCAGAAATCTCCTCAGCAGAGGCTTGGTTCATGCAGAACAGCAAGAGAGCAGACAGCTCTTAAGCTTTTTTTCTCATCTCAAGGCTTTCCAGAGGTTATTATGGTGAAATGGGTGCTGGAGCTTGGTGCAAGGGCTGCATGCTGCAGGGTTTCTCTTTTGCCTGCAGCACAGCTGCATACAGGCATATTCTTGACAAAATATTGGTGAATTTGGACCAGCCAGATGAGAAATGTGAATGTGTTTCTAGGGAGGAAACTGGGTACCTCTTTATAGATGCTCACCATCCTTCAGAAAACCAGCCTTAGACTAGTGATAAGTGGGTTTGAGATGCATCCTTTGGCATCATCTCCACTTTTAGGGATTGTGTCTGTGGATCTTTGACCCTGCTGGATCTCAGCCACATTCACAAGAAGATTGCAACTGATTGTTTCGTGCAGCATTCATCTGACCTCTCACGTTCTTTCTGAGTGAAGTCCTCTCTTCTTCCATTTGCTGCCATCCAGGAGTACTTGCTGGGATGCCAGGAGTGGTGCTGGACCATCAGGCTGTGTAACTCTGTTTTTCATCACAGTAAAACCTTATGGCAGGAACTCTGCCCTGCAGAACACTTTGCTGCTGTGTCTCCAGCCCATGCTAGCAGAGAGATTTCCTGCTGTAGCAGTGCAGCACCGTACAACCTGAGCTGAGACTTCTACCACAATGGTACCATAAATCCTCACTCCCATGCTCCAATTATCCCTCTCAGTGCACATCTGACTTCAGAATCCCATCAGACAACTTCACTTAAATTCTACGAGTGACAGAGTCATTAAGTGCAGTCTGGTCACCCTAATTCCTTAATAATTTGACATGGGCATTTTTTCACCTTTTTTATGCCCATACAGGGAGGTGATTATAATCAGGGGAGTGACTTGGTTCAAATGACATAATTGGTTTTCATATTTATTCCCCTTCACTGATCTCAGTTCAAATGTGCTCAGCTCACAAGTCAAAAAGATGATTTCTTCTAATTATCGGTTCTGCAGAGCTCATCTTGGGCTCTGCAAATCCAACTGTATCTTTTGTGTCTCTACCATGCTGTCACCAAGAATAAAGCAATCAGGAGGCAGTCAGTCATGTTTTGTTGCTAATGTGCACACAGAAAGGAAGCTCATTTGCTCCTTCACCTTGCTACTGGCTCTGTTGAGTCAAGAGCAGAAAAATGCATGTTTTCAGCTGGGACATGACTGCAGGAGGGAGATGCAGGGGGCTGTGTAGAGGGAGTAACATGAGAGGGATGTTCCAGGCTGCAGGAACTGCAGATGAGGTGAGGCTGATGAATGATGAAGTCACTCATGAGTCAGTCTACTTGCACAAAGGGTGAGTGAAAAGGACATGTCCCTTTGCTTGAAAGCTTCCTGTTCTGTGGGCTGGGATTTTACAGCAGGCTCCTGCAGCCTTTGTGACTATTCCTGTAGTCAGGAGTTCGGATCACACAGTTGTATTTATAGATCTGTGACACAGTCCCAGAGCCCAACTGGTATTGATTGATGTTTAAACAATCACTGATATTGATGCCACGGATCCTCCTCATTGAAGCTGTGGTCTCTGCTAATTGAGCTCCTCCTGAACTTTCAGGCCTTGCATTTGTAGGCTAAGACCAAATCATGGCTCTTGATGAGGAACTGGGGTTGGGCTACTCTTGTTGTGGGAATGGAAAGGGACAGACAAAGGAAAGAGCCAGAAGGAGAGCCAGGAGACTCCAACTTTTTCTCCCTGCAGCTACAGCCTAAAGCCACTTCTGCCCTGTGGATGAAGCCACCACGGGCTCCACACTCTGACCCATCTCCTGGCAGCAGACACAGTTGATCTGACTCTGTGAAGTGTTGCCCTTGCCAGAAGAAGAAGTGGGTCCACAGCCCTTATATCATTCTCATCACTGTGTTGGCTTACCAATGACTTAATTTTGTGCACAGAGCTGGTGCTTCTAATGGGTTTGATAGCTCATCAAAATCCAGGGCTCAAATGGGCCTTTGCAAAGGACTTCTATTTAGCATGTCCATCTGTTGTGTGGATGGCACAGATGGCAAAAGCCATATTTCGGCAAGACCTCTGCACACCTCCTCACCTGGCAGCCTGGGGGTGAGATGATGGTAGGGCAAAGGGAAGCAGCACTAAGCACTGGAAAGCTTTGTGGGCAGGTGGAGAGGAGCAACTGAGGATCAAGCAGCCAGGGGCTGATGGCAGATTGTTCCATGAGTCATGCATTTTTAACAAAGTGGCTCCTACCTGGAAGAGGAGCATGCTGCCTGCTCCATCTACCAGTGCTTCCTGCCCCAGGCTGCAGGTCCTGCTACAGCACAACCCCTGTCACACATGAGTGGGCTCAGCACAGAGCAGCTGAGCAAAGACCTATGGGCTGTGATGGCTGGGGTTACAGAGCTCTAGCTTCTTATCTCCTGAGCTGGGCATTGCTGAACTTCCCCAAGCAAACCCACTGCATTTTCAGACATCTGGTGACACATTTGCTACCTCTTGTTCCCTCTCCCTGTGCCAGCTGAGAGCTGTGGGTTTGTTTTCTGTCAGAGCTCCAGCACCTCAAGGGGATATTGGTGTGCTGTGTACATGGGATGTGGATGAGATGCTCTGGGGACTCTCCTGCATCACGTGGCTGCCCTGGGGCTGCAATTGCTGGGGATGTGGCTTGAAGTCCCTTTTCTTCCTTTCCAGTCTTGTGTGCCTAATTCCTCTGAAACAATCCCAAAAGGGTAGTCAAACATTTCCATAATAAGGAGCATTTTAAATAAGCAGTTTCTGTCTCTGCCTCATCTGTAGGCTTTTCTTAAGACAGCAAGTAGTTACTTTTGAAAGTAAGAACAAAAACCCAAAGAAACCAAACTGAATTTATTTCCTTTAAACTGTTGAAGAAAATGTTAATTATGATGATGAGCTTGTCATGCTCTGTGGGTTTTTTTCAATGCTTCTACTTGGAGGGAATGAGTAAATTGTAGCTACGTTAAAGTATGGACAATTTTATACACTTACACATATACATATACATATACATATACATATACATATACATATACATATACATATACATATACATACCTAGGCTTTCTTGATCATGCCTACAGCTCTTTAGAAGAAAGCTTGTGTTAACCTTGCAGATATGGATACTAAACTTGATGCATGATGCAGTAGTTCTGTACCTCAAATAAAGATAAGGTGAACAATTCCCACAGCTCTATTAATAATTTTCGCAGCAGGAAGAATAATATTCATCCTCCACTTCAGATTGGTCACTTTCTGCAGTGTTATAAAATATCTCTCATACATCCAAAATCACTCCAAAATAAAGGACTGCTTTTCTCTGACTTAAAACAAAAAAGATTAACACAGAGTACAAATGCAAAGCTGATAGATAAATGGCATTTCTTTCTAAAGCTTCTATTACTTTCAGATTTCCAATCACCTGATGGACAAGTTCACCCCAAGTTACAGGAGCAGGCAATCCCTTTTCTTTACCCCTTTGGCATACGAAGGAGATTTGTAAAAGCTTTTCCCATTTCTCTGAATTTGAGACTGACAAAGCAGACAGTCATAGTGAGTTCAGAGCAGACATTACCAAGACTTTTCAAATATCTTGTTTCTGAGGATCTGCATTATTTTTCTGTTTAGCAAATCCATCCATCCATGCACCCATCCATCTGCAGTGAACCCCGCAGTTATCTATGCATTGATGTACAACCATTATTTTTGCACAAACACACCAGCCTCATATTGTGCTGGGGCTGGTAATACAGCAGGAGCTCCCAGACTGGGACCTTGTGATGCTTGTCAAGGAAAACCATCTTTCCTTCAGCAAATTTTACATTAGTCCTCCCAAGGTCACCTTTCTGATAAATCAAACACTGAAGAGTTGCCTTGGATGACACCTCACAGCCTCCCAACAGGCTCTCATATACCAGCATGGCAAGAGCTGTCACACTGTGAATGAAAGACTCACCCCGGGAATTTTCACATCCAGGAAGCTAAGCCAGCTTCCAAAAGAGTGTTTGGGAGCACAGGTGTAGCAGGTAGGCAGGGCATGGCAAAGCCAGGATCCTCTGCCCTGCATTTTTTTGCTGAGCCAGCATCTATCCCCTGCAGCAAGCACCAGGGGAGGCTTTTGCAACTGTCCATGAGAGACATCTCCCCTGCGACACTGCCACATTAACACCCTTGTAAGAGCTCCCCTTCTCCTTCTTGGGTGTTTAGAGACTCCACAGGGCGGCCCCAACCTTGCATGGTCAAGGCTTTGCTTGTCTGGTCCCTCAGTCCTGCCCCTGCAATGCACAGCAGCAGGCAGCTCTCATCAGCCACACAGGCTGGGAGGGCTCTGCAGGATAAAACACTGGGTTTTCCCTTCTGTGAGTGGCAGCAGCTGAAGCAGCTCTCCTGGCTGCTTCTCTGGGAGCAAACATGCTGAGAGGACCCTCTGAAGAGCAAGGCTCCCTTTTCCATGGGTGCTTGGAGTTGATGCTTTGGAGAATAGAGAGCTCCAGTCCTCAGGGCAACAGAGAGCCCAGCCCACTGCCAGGTGCCTCGGAGAGTCCTGCTGGTGTGGCTGCACATGGTGGCTGTAAAGCACTCTGTGTCCTCGCTGAGGTCACCCAGTGTCCATCTCAGCCATGACAGTGGCTGATGTGCAGAACCTCCTGTCTGTCCCCAGCACTAAGAGAGGAGCAGGACCCTGAAGAGCCTCCACTGGCTGCTGTGCACCTCCAGTAGCCCTCAGACTCCCAGGCCAATTAAAATCCTCTTAAAACGATGTGCCTCATCTCCAGATCCCCCTGGGGAACTTGCACCTCATTAGTGTAATTGGGAGATATTTCCACTCTAGCAGAGCCCACCCAGCCACTGAACTACCAGACTGTTGTGGGAGTGAGTCTTGTAACTTGAGACACAACAGGGTGAAGGGGACCATCAGCTCTGACATCTCACAGGGACCTTCTGTAATCACTGCTTGCAGGGTTCAGCAAACAATGCAACAGCACTTCTTTAATAGCATCTGCTGTTTCTGTGCTGCCTGTGTTCCAACGCCTCTGCCCCTGGAGCTCCACTCACTTCATAAATGCTTGCCACTGTATCTAGGTACCCACAGGTTGTCTACAGTTATGAAAAGCTCCCAATTTATCCTCAGGGATTAGAAGGTAGTTATCCAACTCCCACGTCACGGATAGGGAAACTGAGGCAGAGGGCTGTGAATTAGAGCATGAATATTGCTGTCTCCTCTCTGTCCCTGGAGGACTGTGGGGCTAGAAAAGGTAGATGTGGGGAGTTCTTCCTCAAAAAACCTCCCTCCGAAGCTGTTTCCAAAGATCGAGGGGAAAGGAGCAGCAGTTTCACGGTGTGGACTCTCTAAGGTGTCCTTTCTTCCTGGGACAGTCTGGATATGGCTGTCCACCTTCTACCAGACTCTGCCACATCAGCTATGCTGTGGGGCAAGAAATTTTTGGCTCACAGTGGGGGCAAAACTGGTTTTAATGGAGCTGGCACTGGAGGGAAAGGCTGGGGGAGGCAGGGGATGAGGTGAGTTAGCAAAGCTGCCTGTGCTCCATCGTTCTTTCATGTGCTGGGAATTTAACATACCAAAGGTTTTCCTGGATGATAGCTGGCTGATGAGCCTGAAATAAATGAGACAGCAGCATGGGGAGGTGTGAGACCAGCGCTGTGGAGAGAGGACGGGGCAGCTCTGCCATCTCCTGCCCTCTGCACTGGCACACGGCAGGGCTGGGGAAACTGAGCCCTGCTACCCTGATCTCCAGGGAGCTGCTGTGCCCCTGGAGCTGCTGTCCTGCACACGGCCTCGCCAGCACGGGTTCAGGTAGCACCATTGCCACCCTGCTCCTGGCTGAGCAAGTCAAACACCTCACTGAAGGAGAAGCAGCAGCACTAAACTGCCTCATGCTCAGCACAGCAGTCAGTCCTCCCTGGTTACCACCTTTGTGAAGCTGCTGTAACCATATAAAATTGCCATTCTCCTGAATATTTTCTGCCTGCAAGGATCATGTTTGCTGCCTAATGCAATAGACACAGACTGGGACAAAGTAAATTCAGTGACAGCGTAAAGACAGAAGGTTTTGATAGAACCTGGCTCGATGAAAAACAAATTTGCATGCCATTTAAGAGGTCTTCTGCTTCCTCTAAGTATTGGCTCCAAACGGATATAGAGCAGGACTTGCATGGCAGGATTCTCCCCTTCCTGTCTTAAAAGTATTATGAAAGATTAGTGCCTGCTGTCATCATGGTTTGCAGGCATGTTATTGTTATTAATTATGGTTATTACTGCAGCGCAGACCTACGCAGCATCTGGCCCGCAGGCTGCCTGCAGAGCCGGGCTGCCAGGACAGCTTGGGAGCCAAAACCCCGGCAGCTGCCCGAGCAGCAGGAGCTCAGCCGAGCCCTGGCCAGCTGGCTTGGCAGCCAACACGCCGTGCCAGCCAGCCCGGCTGCGAGTGGGAGCTCTCCTGCTCCGAACACTGCCTGCTGCCTGCCGGGGAAGGTGGGAATTCAAGGGAGCACGGGGAAGGGATGCATCTCTTTGGAGAGCAGCAGCCACGCTGGGGTGTCTGGCAAAGCTGGGAATAAAACAGGAATGAGTTCTCATTGAGTGTTTTCAAGCAACGGATTTAGCTCTGGAAGTTTTGCAGGGACCTCTTTCTTAAGTCTGGGATGCTTGGGAATGCTGGGGGGGTTTTATGTGGCATTTTTTGGAGGTGGGGGAGGACTTTGGTATTTTTAGAGGCTCTCCTTCATCTCCCCTCTGTTGTCTCTTTGCTTTCTTTCTTTGAAGAAAAGTGAAGAGAGGAAAGGAAAAAGGAAACACTCAAAATTGAAATGGGAGGGCTTGAAGCTTTGCTGGAAAGCAAAGGAGAAGAAACCTCCCCTGGTGGCCTTTCCCTGGGGGGAGAATGAAAGGAAATGTGGTGAAATCAAAGTACTTGTGGAAATGTAAATTCCTAGTAAACACCATGGGGGAAGGAGTCTGTGAATATTTAAGTAACTCCACTTAGTTGTATCTACGGCAGCTCAGCCCCTGCAGGGAGGAGGAGGAGGGAGGGGCTGCCACCTCTCCGAGCCCGGTGACAAGGGACCCCCAACGCCCCACGGCAAGCGATTCATCCCAGGGAACTAATCAGCCCTGCCAGGGAGAGATGCTCCCTGCTCCATGGCAGTTCCTATTTTTGCCGTGACTTACAGCCATCTCTGCTGTAATGGGAATGGCCGGGTGTTAATGAGCATCCCTGGATGGGTGTCTTGCCTGGCTGTTCTTGACAGCAGGATTCACGAGCCCTATCCAGCCTTGTCACCCCCAGAAGTGGCTGATGGGCCTCAGCAAGACCTTATGTGTCATTCAGACAGGAGAATTAACAAAGACGTTTACTTCATCCAGAAGAATTATTTGCTGAAAAAACTGCTGCAAGAGGAGCAAGGAGTGGCTCTTTGTAGGAAAGGGTACTTGCCTTTTGTAGGAAGAGTCCATGAGGGTCCTTGCCTGAGAATCTGAGGTCCTGGGAGAGAGGGCTTAGCAGGCACAAGGCTTTTGGCAGCATGTAACTCTAGCAGGTGATTACTCAGTAAGTGGCTTGTTTGAATTGTACAGAGCCTAGGAGAATGTTCTTATCGGTAAGGACATCTTGGTAGTGAGTATCACAGATCACATGTGAATGGGGCAGTCCCAAACACCCAGAGTGGAGGGACAGAGACCCTGCGACCCTGAAGGGTGAGCAGGCTGTGTCCTGAGCCTGTTGCACCTACAGCTATGTACTGGCATGGACAGAGAGTCTGCAAAACTCAAGGCTCAGCTGTGATTGTATACCCAAGGTAATTCCAGCAAATTCAGAGATGTCTGTTGCTTCTTAAAACCAGAGAAGGTAAAGCCTTTGATTTGGTTTTACATCTCTGTGTCTAGATATCCTCTTTCCATCAAGTGTTTAGGCAGGAAAATGAGAGAAGGCCAAATAATGGGATAAAAAGTCAGGACAAACCCATTTATTTTATGCATCCTGATGACTTCCTTCTTTAGGTCTTGGCCTTGCTATGACTGTGGGAGTCCTGGACCCAGGAGGTCGCAAAGGCACCCAAAATTCTCCGTGTGATTTCTCCACCTGGCAGCCAGCATGTGAGCTGCTTGCTTGGCTGGGAACACTGGTTCCAGGCCCCCTCCAAAGGCAGGAATGGGGAGCTGTGACCAGGGAGGAAGAAGTGATGAGGAGCTCCTCAAACCTTCCAAATTAGTCTGGAGCTGGTAGATAGCTGGAGCAGACTGTTGCTCAGTCCTCAGCAGCATGGAAATGTGGCTGCAGTTCAAGAGACTATTAAAGAGCCGAGACATACACAAACTTCATTAGACACATGTCAGAAAGCACTTTTTACAGTAAATCCTACTTAATAGCCATATGCTAGGAGAGAATTAAATGTTTTTTAGCTCTCAGACAGTTATGTAAACTTAAGAGAGGAGAAAAAAAGATAACAAGTACCAGCAGAGGAGTCTTCAGTACATACCAGTTATTAATGTATTTATCTAGGTCGTTTATTTATTGAAGATATATTTTTTTCTGGGACAGGCCTATTAAGTCTGACAGCTTAATCGACACCCAATGGGAAAAATGTCATTTTAAAAAGTAGTTAGACTCCCATTGATTTCAATATAAAGTCCATTTTTTATTTTGTATTTTTCCCCAGCCATCACAGTCAGTTTGACAGACTCGTTAACAAGGCACTAAACAGCCCCACTCTTTTTTTGAGGACAATAAATTACTATGGAGAAAGCTGCTGTTGTCTTAACAGATGCTTTTCACAGTGTAAACATCCCTTGACTGATAAGCAGAGAGGGAAGAAGCGTGCAAACTAGCCTTTTCATGCTAAATAAATAACAGGGCTGGAGAACTGGCACTGAAATCAATGCTGTTTTGCTCTGCAAAGAATGCTGCACTGGAGGACAGAATGGTTGAGGAGATGGATAATAGGATCCAGAGAGTTTGCTTGGTTATGGTTTGCCATGTTAATCCATCTGACTGTGGGGGAGAGGAGCTCTATGGCTGTCTGGAATGTGGCTTTTGAGGGCTGTGGTGTCGAACTGCATGGCCCCACCTTGCTCTGGCACGGTCAGAATGGGTCTGTCCCCTGCCAGGTCCCTTGATCCAGGTGATGGGCACAGTAAGGCTTGCAGCAGGAGCTGGCTAACCTGCATTTCAGAGGCCGAAGGGACCAGCCTGAGGTGACACTGGCTGGTGGCTCACAGGCCAAACTGACTCATGCTGCCACATTGTTTGGCACAGGGGAACCCCTGCCAGCCACAGCACTGTCTGCATCCAGGCATTTGCCAGGATCCAGGGCGAGCTGATGGCAGCTCTCTGCTGGTATGTGGGTGAGAAACCCACGCCTGTACACCAGGGATGAGACTGGGGGCCACGGAGTTCATTAGCAAGGGCCAGAGCCAATTTGCCATCACGGAGCTGGACTTTCCAAATGTTCACTCCAGACCAGATGGGTAGGACAGACCTGCAGGTCTGTCTCTGCATGAATACCAGCTCCACCTGGGCAGGGACAAAGGGAAATGGCCAAGCACACAGGGCTGCAGGTGGTGGCTCAGCATCATCTGGCTTCTTTCAACTCCTTTCTGAGGTCTCTCCATGACAGGCATTTAAGGCTGAGTTCCCTCTTTGACAGCAGCAGCTCCACTCAAGGTAGTGTCAGGAGACATCATTCCCCAGGATGGCAGCACCTCTTTCCCGAAGAGCACATTCCTGCAGACAGCCACACTGGCATGGGTTATATCTCAGGGGCTGGGGCTTGGGCAAACCACTTGAATCACTGACCAAGGCTTGCAGTGTGCCCTCATCTTTACACTGAGCACTGCTGGGCTGTATTGGTTGGTTCTTCCTTTTCAACCACAAATAAAGGGGCAGAGCTTTTGTTTTAAAACTGAGATTTTGCCAGGCAAGGCAGTCTAAGAGGGACAGTTCTGGGTCAGGGCAGCTTTATGCCTACCTAACAAGATGGTCCTGGCTGTTGTCACACCAATAGTGTTTGATACTGGGGTAGAATGACCAGAATGTGACAGCTCCTGCTGTCCTCCAGTGTCTGGAACACTCTCAGGAACAGACATTGGTCATGCTCAAAGCGCCTCAAAGACGGTTGCACTGGGGCAGTAAGCAGGAAATAACAGAGTTAAGTTTTTCTGTATTTCTACTTAATGCTTTTATTTTACCCTGCTCAGGAGTCTTTTCTTACAACCACCACATCCAGGTCTTCTCCTGTGGGTGCTTCCTCAAAATCCTTACTAACTGTAGCACTGAGTCAGAAAGTTCCTGGTTTTCCTGGCATCCCCTTTCTTCCTCCCCCTCAAACCAGCCCTCCCCATCTACACATTCCCAGCTCAGAGCACTGCATTAATGCTCCATTTTATTGCATGCTCTTAATGACGCATCTGCAGCTACTTCCCCCCTCTAACTGAGCAAATTCTTGCTGGGATGGAAATTTTAAAATGAGAGTCAGATTGTTTCCACATCACAAGGCACAGCCAGGCTTTAAATACGACAAAATTCCTGAAATCCGTTATCCTGTCACATAAGTATTTAAATAATTAACTACAGAAACATCCCACAGGCCTGGCTGAGAAGGCGAGAGTGTTTGCATACTAATTGATCACTAAATGCAAAGCAAACAGCTCATGGATCTGTCAATAATTACTTTAGAAGAGGCAGCCACGGTCACTAAAATGAACTTAATCTACTCAAAGACTCAGCAGCACTTACAGGTGTAAGCAGTGGCTCTGGCTGTTCACTTTAATGACTTTATTATTTCAATGTCATTAGCCCTGTTCCTCTCCAAGTTTTGCTAATGGGCACGCACATAACCAGCCTTTGCTACTGAATCATTCTCCCACTTCTTTATTTATTCCTTTCACTCTGTGGGGGCTGCAATTGCTTTCTATATCTATGCACACACATATATTGATCTTCTCCTTTTTTTTTTTTTAATTAGAAATGAAAGGACAATTTTCTTGCTGAAGGTGGCAATCAGAGGAAAGCACGGTTCATTTCCGAAGGGCTCCCACCTCCAGATCCCCAGCACATGCTGTGCATCCCGGGCTCCCTTACATAAGGACACATCAGAGTGAGGTAATGAGCCTGGCTGCTGTTTAACCATTGGGATGCTATTGCAGATCTTTTCTAGGAGCCTGGCATGCAGAAACAAAGCCAGTGCATCCTCTGAGCATATTCCTTCCCAAATCCATCATGCCCTGGCTCCCGGTCCCCTCGCATGTGTCTCCAGGACCTTGTCTGAACCATCCCAAATCACACTTGTTCTCTGTCCAGCTTCTCTCTTCTCTCCCCTTCTTTTCCTGCTGCCCCAAAGCCCCTGCACCAGCTTGTCTTCAAAATGCTGCCCCGTCTGTACCAAAAACCTTGGATTTGCTCAAGGGAGGCAGCTGCTTTGGCTTTCCTGGGTCCCCCCTGCCTCGGCTTCCCTGGCACTGCGGCGCTGGCTTGCTGCAGCCTCCGTTAATGAGGACTGGTGCAGGGGACTCTGAAGCTCCCTTAGTAAAAATCTCCCTGGGACTGACCCAAATCCATCTCAGAACTCCAGGGGCGGACGTTTTTCAGGATTTTCTGTGAAGTGACATGTCAGCAGCTGCATTCACACCATTCCCAGGTGGGAGATGGATGCAGTGGGGCAGTGACTGAAGGGAGACAGATAATTTTACACTTTCTGGATATTACTTGAGTAAAAGGAGGATGGAGGTGAAGAGAAGCAGGTCTTGGTGTACAGGGAGCATTTCACACTCCCTGAGCTCTGCTGAGCACTAATAATGCCCTTCAGTGTGCCCACTACAGGTGAGGAGTACCCAGATTCCCCTGCTGCCTCCAGCTCTGGTGTCTCTGCATCCCATGGCCAGGGGGACATGTCCCCTTTCCTTTTTTCTTGCTGAGGCAGGGGATCTTTCAAGCAGCCACCACTGCATTTATGCAGCACATAAGACTCCCCAGGCCATGCTGGGCAGAGATGGGAATTTCACTTCATGATCCCTTTAAAAGCATTTCCACATGAAGCAATGATCCCTCACTGCCTTGGCTCGAAATCCTTGTTTAGTCCAAATTCTAGCAGGATGGAGGACCAGACTCACCCTTTTCAAAGTCGGTCAGGTATAAGGTGGGAGGAAAGTTTCCCTGCAGGCATTTCAGCATTGCCTGGAGGTGGTGGTGATGTTTCTTTGAAGCACTTGAAGTCACACATCCTGCAGTGTGGGACAAGCACTGACTCTGCCATCCCCAGCCCTCTCAAGGATGAAGTAGAGATGGAGGGTTGCTTCTTTTAACCCGGGGTACAGAGCTTCTCACTAGGAGTGTGAAAAAGTGCCTCGTAGGAGGATTATTTGCCTTGGCATTAAGCTTGAACAAACAGCCAGAGTACACCGGGTGAGGGATGGAGGGTGCTGAGCTCAGACACACGCTAATGAATGTGGCATCCTTGAGTGTGTGAAGGAAGGGAAGGCAGACAGAGCTGTCTGTGTGGGAGGCCTCAGCACTGGCAATACACTAATCAGTACAGCCTCTGCCTCAGCCCTGCTATTGCTCAATCCATTAGTTGAGCTGTTATCACAAAGCTTTCTCATAGCCCACCCCCTTGGCAGTTCTGGCTCACAACAAAAGGCAACTTTTGGTCTTCTTTAGAGAATCCTACTTACAAGATCACCTGTGACCAAAGGGGGGCAGCTTCCACATCCACCAGTTTCACCGAACGTCCCACTGTCCAAATTGCAGCCTCATTAAGCCAGTCTCTTTTTGCCAAGTCATGTGGTGCAAATATTTATTGAGCCTCTTTTCTCAGGGCATGTTCTTTTGTTAGAGATTGAAATAATTTTAAATATCAGGTCCTCTTTCCTTATTTTGTGGGATGAAGAGATAATTGGCGTTGCTGTCACCAGTCCCTCTGTTTTCTGTTGTCAGCAGTGTCCCAGGCCTTCTGTTCCTTGTGCCCATGTACTGTGTGTGCTGGTTTGCAGCCTTTTTCCTCCTTTGTTGCATTAATCAGTGAGGTAGGAACAAGAAGGCTGGAAACAGCTTTTTTAACAGTCCCCGCCACCACTCCACCACCAGCCTCTTTGACTTTGTGATTTATTTCTTTTCAGGAGTGAGCTAGACTGTGAAATCACTTTGAAGTTTTGCTCCTGAGAGGAAACATCAGGAAAGTATTAATACAACCAATTTTTTTCTGTGCTAGAGGTAAAAAAGAAAACCAAGGCAGAAATAAGAAGAGCTCCTGCAGAGTTGTTTACTCTAGATTAAACTGTCCTAGACTCTCCAGATCTTAACAGCTTTAGCTGAGAAACAGGCTGAAAGTGATTAATTTATAAGGTGACAAATATAACTTGCTGGCAAGAGGCAATTTGACTGTTTGGCTGGGAGTGAAGAGGCTGTAAACAGGTTGTTTCACCCCGTGAACAATATATTTGCTTTCAAGTTGGGGGTAAAATTCAGAGCTCTGGATACCTTGGGTTTTGGTATCTGACCCAGAGCTTTTTGGCCATAGCTTTACTGGTCTTGTTGACAGCCTTTTACCAGCTGATGGACATTCATAGCTCTGTGTGGCCTGAAGGTCACAGAACCCCCTGGGAACTGCTGTAATGAGGGGTTCAGCCAAAACTCTGCCGGGTTGTTGTTCCCAGGTGGGCAGGGGAACATTCAGAGGGAAGGCACATCCAGGGGGATGTAGCCATGTGCTGGTTGCACCCATCTGCCCCAGAGCAGCATTCTGGGTGCAGGCACAGTTACCTGTGTCACAAGTTCTCTGCAGAAAGCGAGATGATCTCTCAGGACTAATGGCATTAATTGTGCCTGGATGAAAGCAGACACACACTGCTTAATTTATTCTTCCTGTATTGCTGTTGATTGCTTGTTATTCTATTACCCCCCCACTGGACAGATCTTGTACTCAATTATTACACTGATGACTCGCCTTTGCTGCTAATGTGACACTCTTGTTTCCTCTTCACTACAGCAGCCTCTGAAATAACATAATACATCAGTTCTGTGCAGCAGAACATGGGGCTGGGTGCTCTGTGCCTCTCATACGCTGGTGCCGAGCAATCCCTGCAGCAAGAGCAGCATCTTTCTGTGGTATCAGCTTAATGAAATATTTTGTGAGCTGGAGATGTCTCTGCTGCTGTCCCCAAGCCTTGTGTTTTGACCAGAACCAGAGGCTTGAGAATTATTGACCTGGGTAAGTTGGGGAGTTGTGAATAAGGTTGTTTTCTCCAACAGAAAGAGGGATCTCAAGGAGATATATGAAGGCATTGGCTCACTCCTTGTAGCTACTGCAGCTTTCCCATATGTCTCCATGTTAAAATGTGCTCTGGCTTGACTAAGACAAGAATTAGAGGAAGGCTGAGGGCTGCAGGAAACAAAAATCTGGCAACTCACAGCCAGGATGTGGGATGCCTTTGTAGCCCAGCACATCAGACGATGGGGTGCAACACAGACTTGTGTTCTTCCTGATCATAACTTGGGAGATCACCCCTTCCCACCCAAGCTGTGACAGGATACCTTTAGTGCAGCAAGAGGGGAGTATTGGTCTGCCTCCCAGAGCCCCTCTTTTAACCTTCTGCATGGTCTGGCCAGGCTCAGCAGGGAAGAGGGTCACAAACACACAGGCTGGATGAGACTTGGAGGAGCCACGTCTGCAGAGCAGACCATGCTCATTCTGCCACAGTAATTTGCCTGTCTTGAGCTGTCCACTGAGCATCTTGGGTCCAGGTTGCTTTCATTCCTTTTTGTGCTCTCTCTGGAGGTTTGTCTGTAATGCCTGCAGTGTCTGGCAGCTCCCTTGTACCCTCTGTGTTGCTGTGCCCATGCTGCATAAGGAGCACGCTGGAAATGTCTTGCTTGCCCCAAAACTGTGCCTGGGGCTACCTGGAAGATACAGATATGGAAGAGTGAGAGGCTGGTCCTCTGCAGAAGGATTCAGAGTCACTCTGACTCTGCTCCTAGCAGGCCCACAGTGCCTTCCCACTCAGCCTGAGTGAAGACCTGTTGCTCCCTGTGCAAGAAGGGCCTGTGTGGTTTGCCCTTCCTCACTGCCTCCTTCATCGCTGATGTATTTCAAAAAAGAGTTCTTGCAGTTCATTTTTGCCGATTTCAGAGAAAAACCCTTCCTCAAGGCAGCAGTTCTCTCTCTCTCAATTACTTTGTATCACTGGCTGCAAACAGGCTTCCAGAAGCCAGGCTCCAACTTGTCTCTGAATAAAATAGTTTCAAAGAAACTGGTTTGGGGGAGGTTCCTGAAAGCTACTACATCCCCAGGTCTTAGTAATGTTGCTCTCTCATAAAGCCAATGCTGTGGATGGTTTTTGGGAGCTCTGACTATTGCAGGGCCATTGGAGAGACCCCATGCAGGGGTGGGGAATGTCTTCTTTCCTGAACTGGAAAACATAAAAGCAAATTATTCACAGAACTCAGCTTCTGAACGGCAGTTAAAGGCTATGCTGGGGCAGATTCTTCCAAGCCATGTCCAAACCCCATTAAATGAGCCTCCTTCTGCTGCCATCAGTGTTTTATCAGCTCCATGAATTCACGATCCAGGGCTCGCTCCCGGCCTTTGGCGATGACTGTGTGTCTGACTGCTCAGCCCCTGGGGCATTCCTACTGCTCTTCCAAAGTTTCTCCCATGGCCCAGCAAATAAAATATCCCTAATGCTAACAACTGATCTTGGAGATGTTTTATTCCCCCTTCACATAATGTCCTGGTTTCTCATAAACACGGAGAATGCAGCCTCCGGTTCTGTGTGGTACTGAAGTGCCATTAGGGCAGCCAGCGCAGGCACAGAGCAGCAGACAATTTAGGATGATAGTGTGCTAAAAC
The DNA here is from genome assembly GCA_013397075.1 of Rhabdornis inornatus. Lineage (NCBI taxonomy): Eukaryota > Metazoa > Chordata > Aves > Passeriformes > Rhabdornithidae > Rhabdornis > Rhabdornis inornatus. The sequence continues at coordinate 972,322 of VWZS01004247.1, read as the reverse complement.
AGTTGAACAACCCACAGTCAATTCAAAAGCTTTCTGGCAGCTCTCCCTCAATTTTGGAGATTTCTATCTTACAGACCTATATAAGAGCGGATTAGTAGAGATAAATTGGGTAGCAACACAGCCTAATGTGTCAGCAAGGCTAGATTACAGCTCTCAGATGCTTTGTAATGCTTGGTGGTGCTGTCACAGGTTTCTCCTAGGTCCTGAAGGAGACTTTTGTGAGATTTTGCCCTGAGCACGGCAGCCAGAGGGGAGCAGCCGATTCCAGTGCTGAGTTTCATGGTGGTAGTTCCAGGCTGTTCTGTACCCAGATGCTGCCTTGTCCTTGTATGACTGTACTAGCTGTCTGTTCCCCAAATTACTCCACAGGCACTGGAAAGAGAAAGGGGTCTGTCAGAGCACGAGGAAGACTTCAGGCTTTGTGCCATCTCCAAATTGCTCACTGGAGACATTGTTCCTCCTCCTCAGCTGCATGCAAAGCAGAGGAAAGACCCCCTGTGAATTTATCCTGTTTGAAGTCCTGAGAGGCAGCGAGCTGCCTCCAGTGTGGGCGAGCCTGCCTTGGTGCTTCTACAATTCCCTGTGATCCTCACCCTCCTCTCTGATCTTGTCCAGATGCCACCACCACTTGTTAACTACAGCATCTTTGCATCCAGCTGCTCAGCATCACTTGGCTCTGAGATGCAGAGATCCACAGTAGAGGATATCAGTGAGCACGTTCCTTTCTGCCCATAAATACCGGTATTTTTCCTTTTAAATCATGACTATATGAACTCCATTCTATTTACTCCATTACCCACAGGCAAACTGTAAAATGATAGCCCTGTGCTTCAGCTGGAGGGCTGTGCTTTGAGCAGCTTCTGCAGCTCAGAAACTTATTAATGCTCTGCTGTGAAGGGAAGGGTTGGGGACCAGGGAACGTGTGATTATTCAAGATAAAAATGATGGGAAATACTCCAAGAGGAATGTGCTAAAAAGGCCCCCCAGTCTATTAACCACCGAGATTGGGGGGTGTACTGAAGCTATGCAGTTTAAACCTTATTTGCCACTCCAGGGGATTTTGCTCACTTTCCTGATTTAATCCACTTACTTTTATAGGCAGACAGTCAGATGGACAGGGATTGACCCCTCTCTCACTCCTCATCCCGTTATCTACTCACTTCTGTTGGTCTGACACCATCATTTTGTGGCTTCTGCGTGCGTTTTTTTAGGTGTTCAAAGCTGTTCTTTGAGAGATAAATCCTCCTGCAGTTTAACTGAAAAAATCTGAAATAGTCCTGGCTGGAGCAGGGATTAAGCAGCAGACCCTTATTTATTTTTTCCTCAATACTCAAATCAGACCTTTCCTGCTGTTCCTATGAGGTGTTGCCCATCCTGTCCCTGCAGACCCATCCTCTGCAGAAGGGCACTTCTGGCATCAACCTGCCCTGGGAATTGAGGAGAATCCCCTGACTGAGCAGGAGATGCTCTGGGGGATGACTGGAGACCACAGGGAACACAGCAAAACAGCCCCATCTGCCCACAAAATTTCCCATCATTATGCATTTCATCTGCTTGTCCTGAAAGCACTCACATACCTGAACAGAAATATCCTTGTGCATATTCACTTTCTTAACATGCTTGTTTTTATAAAAATGCACTAACTCTGAACATTAAGTTGTGTTTACTACTCCTCTGGAGAGGTTTTGGAAATCACCTAGCAGTAATCTGGCCTCTAGCTGTAATCAAAATGGGAATCCCCAGAAAAATCTATGAAAGATGGTATCTGGGGTCTGAACGGGCAGGTAATGGAGCCTTCAGAGCTAATAACTTCATGCCCTTTTGTTGACTGGCAGCTTCAAAATTGAATGTCTCTGGTTGTTGCTCTTGGGAGCAGAGCTTCCTGTGGCTGTTCCTCGGCAAACAGTGATTAAACTGCAGCTTTATGCTGCCAGAAAAAAAAAAAAAGATGGAAAAAAGTAGCTTTGTAAACAAGCTCTCAGGACAAACCCGCTGGTTTGCCCTGATCACCTTGTACATTCTCAAAGTGAACATAATCCTCCATCTTCAAAGTTCTGAGGTTTACTTAAAAATTGCCAGACTAAATTTAAAAAAAAACTATTTTATTGTTGTAATTAGAATCAGTGTTGGGGAATTATTTTGTCTTTTTCATTTTGGCATTGTTCAGGTTCTTATTTTTCCATCTTGACTCTGAGCTGCATGGGCAGAGGAGTGCAAGACAGGGACCTTGAGCCCTGGCTGCACACGACAAAGATGTGGGGATCACTCCTTGTCCAGGAAAACCTCTCTGCTGTCTCAGTCCTGCTCTCTTGGCTGCTCAGACTGCACCCCAAATGGGAGCTGCCTTGGACAGACCTAATAAGGTGCTAAGGAATAGCAGGGCTATGTGGTATCCTTCCTGGCACATGTAATTACAACCTGGACACAGCCAATTCTCCCCTCCTGGCTGCTGCATCCCTGTATTTGCCTGCTGAACAAATTTCTGACAGAACATTTGAAAATTAGACACTTCTAAATGTCATAAATGAGCAGCAACATTTTTATTTTCTTTTTTGTTTGATTTGCTATGCTTTTTCTGGTTTTTCCTCCTTTCTCCATTTTCACTTATTGGTACTTGGGGTCAGACATGACTGCAGTGGGTGTAACACATGAGCCACCTACAACTGCCCCCTTGCTGTGCCAGGGCTCTGGGGCTGACACTGGCTGTGAGACCAAAGCAGATACTGATAACAAAAAATACTGAGATTAAACCCAGAAAAATCCATCATTTTCCTTATGCCCTTCATATAAAACTCCCCTCCTGTTGAACAGGGACTTATTATTGCAGCATCTTGGGAGGAGGGATGTTGCCATATAGCTAATGGGAGGATTTCAGGTACAGTTGCTACTGCCTGATTAAACATCTCTGGGATCAAGCAGACTGCTTGGATTGAACGGGCCATTATTCTATCCCACTAACAGCAGACTCACAGAAGCACGTTATAATTAAAATCAGGATAAATGTCATCACTAAATTTTGATGAAAAGAGCTTCTGGCTTTGTGCACATCCAGCCATGTTTGGTGAAATTCAGAGGACAGATTCTGCAGCTTCCTCCAGTTCCTTTCCCTTCAGCACAAGGGAGCACATTGTAGTGGTGCATTAGGGAATTTAGGGTATAACATACAAGATAGTTCAGACCTTGAAGGACTAGACTAGATTTGTCCCTACTGCACAAGCCAATGATAACACCTGCCATGCCCCAGGTTCAAAGAAGCTGGCACAGGAGGTGGGTGATGAGACCCTGAGTCCAAGCCCTGCTGTGGGTTTGGGGATGCACTTTTGCACTGTGGACAGCCTTGGTCTTTGCACTGATTTGGAATATTTAGAGGAGTTACAGAGAAGACTGAAGTAGCGGAGGAGATGGGAGAGCTGCCTTAGGAAGAGACAATAAAAATGCTGAGATTCTTAGCAGGGAGAGGAGAAGGCTTGAGGAGGATGTAATCATGGAGATTTTGGAGATTTTAGGTAAGGTGACTTGTTAACTGCACCCCACAGCATCCTCACTGAAACTCGCAGAGTACCAATTTAAACTGGTAGAAGGTGGCAGGGATTTGCACAGAGGCAGGATATGTCCTAAACATGCTGCCAGGAGATTGTGGGCTCTGTCAGCAGGGCTGGTGCAAGAGCAGGTGTTACTGAGGCTGTCCTTCAATCCATAGCACAGGGCAGAAGCAGTGTGGAGCACAGCACTACCCCACTGCTCAGAGTTCAGCAAACCCTCCTTGTTTCCCAGTGTAAGATATTCAAGTAAAGGCTGTAAAATTCCCGAGGCTGCTTTGCATGTGGGATGTTTGTCATGATCAGCGTGGGGTGTCACTTAAAACCTGATTCATCCAGATCCCCCTGGAATGACATGTTTAATATGAATTATCTTTTATCCTCCAGCAATTTTCTGACTGCTCCTCTCTATAGATCTGTGAGATATAGAAAATGTATATATCTCCTTCCATGCAGCCAGTGTGGAAATTAAACATCTTACCTCCTCAAGGGACAGATTTTCTCCCGAGCTGGAGCCCAGGTAGCAGAGCTGGTTTGTCCCTTCTGGTTGCAGAGGCACAGCCTTGGTCACAGCCCCCTGGGGACACATTCTGTTTGTGCCCTACAGCCCAGGTAGCACCCTTCCACCAGTGCAGCTGGCTTCTACCTCTCCTTCCTGCCAGAAAAATGCAGGAAAGAGATAAAATCCTGCCAGGGAGGCTCCAGTGCAGTTCCTGCATCATGGGATGCCTGAATCTTTTTGTAAATGTGACGGCCCCAAATTTGTATAGATGAGGCATAAGCAAAGGTGTCCCATCCACACCTCCCAGCCCCACACAGCATGGGTCATTTCCCAGAGCTTTTCCTTTTGGAAGTGTTTTCCATAATATCTCTGGGTTTTTCCCTTCAGCCCCACCCTGGCTCAGCACCACCTCATCAGCCCCACTGAGGTTTCCCTCCCTGAGGTGTTGTGGTTTAACCCCAGACATCATCAAGGCCCTCACAGCCATTCACTCATTCCTCCAGCAGCAGGATCAAGGGGAGAATCAGAAGGGTAAAAGCCAGGAAACTCATGGTTGGAGATAAAGACAGTTCAACAGGGAAAGCAAAAAGTGCTCAAACAAGCAAAGCAAAACAAGGAATTAATTCACTGCTGCCCATGGGCTGGCAGGTGTTCAGCCTTCCCAGAAGAGCAGGGCCTCATCACACGTAACTGTGACTTGGGAAGACAAACACCATCACTCCAAAAATCCTCCTCTTCCTCCTTCTTCTCACAATTTTATATATTGAACATGATGTCATACAGTCTGGAGTACCCCTTTGATCAGTTTGTGTCATCTGTCCCCCATCCCCATGCTCCACTTTGTGGCAGTATGAAAAGCAGAAAAGGCCTCGGCTCTGTGTTAAGTCCTGCTCAGCAGTAACAAAAACATCTCTGCATTTTCAGCCCTGCATCCAACGCAAATCCAACACACAGCCCCAGACCAGCCACTGTGCAGAGAGTTAACTCTACCACAGCCCAGNCCCAGTCCGGCGAACCCAGCCCAGCCTAGCCCAGCCCAGCCCAGCCCAGCCCAACCCAGCCCAGCACAGCCCAGCACAGCAGGATTTGCTGCCCCAAGCCTTGAGCATCAGGGCAGCTCTGTGCCCCAGCAGAGAAGGCATCCCTTTGTCTGGGAAGTCTCTGGCCCAGTCACAGCCTGCAGTAGCCACACATCCCTGAGTGGGACCAAAGGGTTGTGGGCTGAGCAATGCCTGGCTATGAGCCTGAAGCAGGACCCACCTCACAAAGCTCAGCCTCATGGGCAGCTCAGGGCCAGCAGCCACATGTGCCAGGAGTGTGTGATGAGTGCCTGTGGGTCTCTGCATGTGTCCACTCCTTGTCCTTGCCTCTGCAAACACATATGCTTGCGAGCACACGTGTGAGCCTGCGTGTCCAGACTCCTAACCCCATTTCTCAGGGAAGAAGCCACTCAAGAGCTCTTTCCAAGTAACAATTCCAATAAAGAAACCTGCGCAAATAGTGCGTAAAGCTTTTATGAATCAAGCCTTTAATCAGGATGTCGGGTTTCCGAGCACATCCTTCAGGCCCTACAGCCCTTTAATGCATTCATCACATTAAGAGTTAATTTACAACACGCGGTTTGAGGCGAGCTCTTGGCCCTTCGTTGAGGATCCGCCTGAAGTGTGAGCCGTGCATTAACAACCCAAATGTATTCCGCTCCCAGGAAAAAAATATTACCCCGGATATTTTTGCCCTTCAAGGGAGACTCTGGGCCGTGGAACAACATAGCAATGGTGTGACAGGACCACCACCGCGTTCATGAATTTTAGATGCCTGCAAGAAATTATCTATTTTTCTGGACCCTTGCTGGGCTCAATCAGTTCCTCCGTGGTTGGTGACAATTAAAGAACCAATATGATGCAAGGAGGACATTTTAGACACTGCTTGACACCAAGGCTCCCATCTCACTGGGTTTGGCCTCTTCTTTACCTCCCAGGACATGTCCCTTCTTTCTCTTTCGCCAAAAAGGATCAGCACGTTTAATGTTCTCCCAGTTTCCAGGAATTGGGCTTTCATCTCTGAAGGTTGTGTATCTCTATGCAGAAATTACAATTATGTTAGAAGAGGAGGAATTCATTGCCTAATACCCTCTGCTCATGCAGGATGCTGGGAAGTCTTGGGGCTGGACTGTGGAGCACTGTGGTCCATGCAGTGTGAATATCAGAAAAGCACATCTTCCCCTCCTTCTTACTTTTCTTCTCTCTGTTTTCTAAGCAGATGACAAATTTCAGACAATTTTTCTCATTTGAGATAGTGCTATTCTGGAACCAAACCACAAATCTGCTGGTGAAATTAAAAGGCCATGCAAAGGCTTTGTTAAGCAGCATGTTTCCCTGGGAGATCTAGCAGAGCTTTGCAAAGCTCTGCAGATCCAGAAGTCACAATAGTAACAGTGTACTGTTGCCCCCATGCTCTCCTTTGTCTTCTTCCTCATAGAAACTGGTCAAAAACTGAGGCACACGGGGTATGAAGGGAGATGACAAAGCCAAGCTGCTGGCACTGGGACATTTTTCCATCTCCTCAAACCCACTGTTCCCCTTTGCTGCAGCAGCATTGCTGCAAGGCACAGCTTCCCGTCACATCCCAGCTGCACAGTGGGTTCCACTGTGTTCAGTAAAGTCATACCCAGAGAAGGGAGATGATAATCAGCTGTGTCCCTAAGAGAGATGGCCAGAAAAGCTTTGCAGTTTTGGATGAAAAAAAGGCTATTTTGATTTAAATGAAAATCTTTTTCAAAATGTATCAATTTCAGCACAATATTATCTATGGAAAAGAGGCTCAAATTATCCTGTATTCAAATGCTGGCATTGGATGATTTTCATTTTTCATCTGTTTTGATTCAAAAACAAATCCACAGTTTATAATGTGTATACTTCTCATATAGCTTTAAAGGTCAACCCAAAAAGCAGCTTGAATTCACTAAAACTAAACATTGCAATTAAAACAGTTTTTACAAGCTGAGAACATTGGGAGAGTTTAAAACTTCGTGGTTTTCTACTCCAGAACTGGGGAAAAAAAAAGAGCGGGATTTGTCAAATTTTGATGAAAAAATATGAGGTTCCCACACTGCTCTTCTATGGATGGACTGTCAGGATGGAAGGAGGAAGCCAGAGTTCACATCCCTCACCTATGTAGTTTGGAGATTTGGATGCCTCTTATTAAAAATAAAAAGCTTTATTTTTCTGTCATGGACTTCTCTCATTTTGTCCTATTCAAATTGTTTCACTTTTCTACAAGGTAAATAGAACAGATCTGTTAAGCTTTGCCTGGACCCTGCTTAGAGCAGCATCCCTCCATCAAGGGGTTTTCCTCTTCCCTGGCCTGATTGATTTTATACAGCCAGAAGATGCTGTTGCTTTCGTTAGGTGAAATTTCCCAATTAAATTTCCAGTTAAAACCCCCACATTTCTCCTGTTGTGTTTCCCTCAGTGTTCCTTGTTCAGTAGAAAGACTCTGCCTGTGAGCACCTTCCCAACATTTCAAAGCCTGGCCACAGCTGAGGTTGTTTCTCTCCTCTGTTGCACAAGGATCTCAGTCAGGGTAATGCCACTCCCCAGCTTTTCCTGTGTTTATAATGCATGAGGAAAGCTGGGTGGTGTTATTGAGAAAGTTTCAATTTCCCACCCCGGGCAAATACTCCACTGATTCTTCCAACAGAGCAGAGACAAGTTTTCTGCTGCACAACAGGCAGACAAATCATCCTAACACAATTTATCTCAAATCTCTTGATCCACTCTTTGAATCTGGGAGCTTATATCATGTAAATAGATATGAAAGCCTATTAGCTCCTTTGATCACATTAACCTGCTGCTGTTCACAATTAGTTTGAAGTCTTTGTCTGAAAAGCTGCACATTAGTGTAAGAAGAGATGCAGGGGAGGAATTCAGCCTGTCAGAAGAAAATGACTTTTGAGAAGGCAAAAATTTGTACAGTTATGTGATTCAAACATAATTCTTGCTAGTGTTACATGGAAACCAAATCTAACTGTAGCACAAAGAAGTCCAGGATGCCACTGAGCCCTCTGCAAGGCTTGGCTTGGGGCAGACACAGTCTCTGGCTGTGGGTGGACACAGCATATGGGTGACAAATGGTGACATCATGGAAAAAAAGACAAGGTCAAGGTCTGGACATTAAAGAATTTATGATCTAAATAAACAAATATTTTGGGGAAAAAACCATAATGTTGTTCCCATTTTAAGGTCTTATGAGGGGCTAGTCCAGATGAAGTGCTGAGTTTTCCACCCAGTATCTTGTGTTATTCATGGGATGATCCCTCCCTCTCTGGAGGAACTTGATTTTGTGTTCTTTAAAAATGTGTTGATCAGGTCATGGGAGAGAGGATTTTGTATAGTGCTATTTCACCTTGGCTGTCAATTATACCAATTTCATTGCCTGGAATACCCTTGTCTGGAAGGGACGGCCATCCTGTTTCCTCCAAACACTGCCTGACATTATTCTTGGAGTAAGCTGTTGGAGAAGATCACTATCCTTGTGGAATCTGAGCTTGAACCCATCTCTTCTGTCCCCTTCACCTGACAATTTTTTATCTTTAGCCCCTCCAATTAGATTAAAGGATCAAGGATGAATGACAGCATTGTTTTGCCTATAGAAGGCATGGAAATGAGTGCTTCTGATCTTGTATTTCTGCCTTCATCTGCCACTGTCTGAGGTGGCTGGAGCAGCAGCCTTACAAAGGAAATGTACAAAGCAGCCACTTCTCCACTTGTGCAATAGCAGCAGTGTCTCTTGTCTGCAAAGATGATATAAGTGGTAAAACACTCCATCTGAGCCAGGCACAGCTAGGTTTCCAGTTTAATTAAATGTGAGGATCTGTTGTAGGGGGAAGGGAAGAAATCTAACCCTATTCAATGAGGGTATTCCAGAGAGAGCTGGTTAAAATAATCCACAAGGCTAATTAGCCATGTTATTTTCTTGTTATTTCTGTGTACCCTGCATGGTATCAAATGTTTATAGTAGCTATATTCCAGTCACCAGCAAAAGGAAACAAAGAGCGTCCTCTAAACATGATGCTGGAAGAAAGTTCACTCTACCTCATCCTAATCTGTACAAGACTCTGGGAGATCAGCATCTCTACACAGCTCCTTGGTCTGCCAGTGCTAACAAAATACAGTGGTTCTCCCTGTTTCATGTGTCTGGCAGTGCTCACATGCTCTGGTATTCCTGGACAAAGCCTACCCCACACTGCTAAAAAAATCTGCCAAACTCCTTGCTCTGCAACTCACCCTGCTGCCATCCCTGTAGCTGACAGCCAGTCCACACAATTAAACTTAAGTGCTTTATTTTTCAAGAGGGAGATGGAAGCAGATGAGAGCTACACATGCCTCATGTTTTGTATTTGCACACACCTTGATTTAGCCCTTGCAGAGGTTTAAGTAGAGCAGCAAAGAGGCTCTTACGGCCACTCTGAAGGACCCTGTTGGCAAAGGGACTTTTGTCCTGACTCTACCTCGCTGAGCCATCAATGAACTGTGTGTGGTAGAAGTGCACCAAGGTGGTAGGAGGAGAAGAAATCCACTTGTAAACCTTAAAAGAATTTGGGAAACCTTCACCTGAATGTGATAACCTGGTTTGTATCAGACAACAAAGTGTTGCGTTCAAAACCCCAGCCAAATATTTTGGTACACAGAGCAAAGCCTTCAGCAGTGGGAGGAACTGTGCATACAGGTTACTTGGTACTGGCCCTTTCAGAGAATATGGGACCTCATCTTTGGCAGAAAAGGTGCACATTACAAATTAAATCTGGTTTCAGACCTGTTCTTGCCCTTCTAGCCACAAACAGTATCATACCAGGCAGCAAGCAGCAGCAGGGTGAGAGGGGATTGCTCCTGTTCCTGCAGGCAGAGGAGATGGCTCCCAGTTGCACACACTTCCAGCAAAAGCAGTGTCACTTGGTGGGCTGTGGAAAAGCCGTATTCCTTGGAAAATAGGGCACGATACTGGGAATAATAACAACAGCTGAGCATTGCCATGCTTCTCTTCTGAGCCAAGTGACACTGAGTGCTTTTTTGTCACAGTGAGGGACTGCTTGCAAAGGACACAGCAGCCAGGTTTTTCCAGACTTGTGACAATTTGGGGAATTGTAAATAAATAAATAGTTTACCAGCTGGAGAGAGAAAGGAGAGGAACCAGGAATGCAAACACTTGAGGTATCTGTTCTTTGCTCCCCTACTAGTAATGATATTCTGAGAAATGATAATTCAGGAGCAGCCCTTTACCTGACAGAGATGATTTTCCAATTAGCCAAACTTCCAGGTCACCTCCCGTGAGCTCTGTGGAGAACTCACCAATGCATTTTGCAGATCTGCTTGTCATTTCTACCCTTTCAATTCACCTTGCTTTCTGCTCTTCAAAAACTATGAGAGTCAAGATCAGGTTCATATCTGGATATGTTCCATATCCAGGAAAATGCCAGAGATCTGCTTTACAACTGTTGTGGCAATGAGGAAGAAATGAAGGTGAAGGGAGCTCTGCTGCTCTTTCTGGGGTTTTCCTGTGTGTTGGACTCCTGCAAATGCTACTGGATCAATGCCAGTCTCAGGGACCTCTGTAGCAAAAGGGTTGGGCTCAGGGAGAGGATCTGCTGGTCCCCAAGCACCCACTGATCTCAATCAGCTCCTGCAGAACAGAGAAACCTGGCTGTCCTGGTGAAAATGAAAGAAACCCACTGCCTCACAGCAGCAATTCCTTGCTGATGGATACAAATTGCCACAGCCTCATGGGTGGGTCTTGCTTTGAGCACACCTGGGCTGTGAGTACCAGCTTATTTAATGCATTTTCTTCTTTTAGTCTGTGTCCCAGAGGCTTTCATGTGGCTTTTCCAATACAGCTTTCAGGACATTCTGTGTCTGCCAAAGTACCCTGGCTCCAGGGATTGAGGTCTCCATACTGGCTGTTCTGAATTATAGTTGAAATTACATCTGGGCCAGGACTTTTCAGGTTTGCAGATGTTCAACAGCCTGAACACTGATGGAAAACCTTCCTGAAAACATATAGTCCATTCAATCAGGTGTGCTCATTGGATATCTGGGTAGAGTTTTCTGAACTGTGTAGTCCACAATGTCAAAAGAAAGGGTCAGATTAATATTTCTAAAAATAAGATTTTACTAAAATCCACTGCTTCTCTGTTGTTTGGCTTCCCCTAATCAAAGACAACATGAAACTGGATTTTCTACTGCCTTTATTCTTCCTACGACTCAGAGAAATAGAATCCCAGAGGCTGACTTTCACCATTTCCTTTAGGAAGGACTCAAGCCACCCTTCCCTTGGGATCAGTGAGAATGCTCACTTTGGTGACCTGCCTGGGCAGAACAGGAAAATGAATAACCACAAGGAGGCAAATGTGACCCAATGAAAAGTACTGCTAACCTTTAACTTTCCAATGAAACAGCTGATTCTTGTGCCTGGTGACAGGTGACTCCCAGCCTGTGTGACGGGCTCAGGGGTCTGGGAGGGGATGTTCCTTAGATGTCTGGTCAGAGTCAGGACACCACTTGTGTGCCCAGTTTGCAGTCATCACTGCTGGGTGCTGACAGAGTGGCAGCAGCACTGAGGAGAATGTCTGGGGGCTCCTGTCCTCAGTCATCAGCACTTGACATAGTCATGCAGAGTGGCCTCTCAGCATGAGGCATGTGCCTGTAGCTGAAGCAGTTTGAAGCAAGTTGAGGTTCTCATTATTTTCTGAGTCTGGCCCCAACTCTGTTGCTTCATCTGAGATGTTTCTTCTGCTTCTGAGGAGCTGGCAGGAGCCCATCCACTCACTCCCAGCTGGCAGGGAGAGCTTCTGAATAAGCACCCTGAAGTTGTGTGCAGTGCTCAGGGCCCAGCCTTACAGACCAAGACTGTGCTCACACCACTAACAGGCTGCCAGGTAAGGAGAATCTGGAGAATATCCTGGATATCTGATCCTGGCTAGATTTGTGCCAAAGACAACCTCACAGCCCACAGAAGCATCTCTGTCCCAGGCAGCCTTTTCTAAATGGATACTGGGAGGCAGATAAACATGGCAGAGAGTGGTTGGAAGCATGGAGAGATCTCAGCTATAGGATCAGAGCTGTCTTGGTAATTCCTTTAGGTATGAAAATTGTAATTAAACTTTTCTATTTGTCCCTCGGTGGGTTTTGGTTCAAGCCCTGCAGGTCACTGATGAAGAGACAGTGAATTACGGACACTCAGAGAGTAACAGACACACAGACCTCAGAGAGTTAATGATGTCTCTAAAGGACTATTTGCTGTGGTGGTGTTTGGTCACATTTCTCTCACTGTCAGAGCCAACAGGGAGCCCATTGTGAAGAACATCATCACACAAATACTGTAAACCCCATTGGCTCCAGCAATGGGGCTTGCAGGGATGAGTGTGTGCTATGGGAAGCCAGAGTTTGGGAAAGGTACTGGAAGCCAGGTGCAGGCTGTTGGTGTGCTAAAAGTCCCAGTACTGAAACTTTTGCCTGAGTTTCTTGGGCATAATGGCACATTTCCCAGTCATGATCCCTTTTTTCCACGGGCTCCCAGACTTTTGAGCCATGTCAGATATGTCAAATGCTCTCAGCTCTGTGCACTGAAGTTTCTCAGAGATGAATTACCACCTGTAATTGCTGTGATGGATAACACAGCAATGTATTGAACAGGGCCCTGGAGTCATTCAGGACCTAGATTTGCCCCTTTTGTTCAGATGGAAAATTAAATGATTCTTAAAATAATAAATGTGCACCCTGGAGAGAAATACTCAGCTGCTCCCTCAAGAGGTGCTGTGCTGTTGTGTTGAGCAAGGCATAACGAAGGTAATTGAAAAGTTATTACTTTGGGGGCAAATTTGTCTTGGCTTGTACTGCCTTGCAAATAGATTTAGTTGTGAAGCAACCCATGTACTGCAATGGGGGAACAGCTGTGCTTCGGGAAACCAGGCCACCAGATTTGGGGACAGATTCTGCACCTCCCTCTTTTCTGTGTGGTCTTGCTTCCTCTTGCTGGAGCCAGTCTTTTCCTGTCTTCCATGTAGATTTGTCTTCTCTGTGGCTGTAGTCAAATGGTGACTGTGAGGATCTCTGTCTTTGGAGACATTAAAAACTCAGCATGATGAGACCAGAGCAGCACAATCTAATTTTAAAGGTGGACCGTTTGTGCAGGGGGGAGGACCTGAGACCTCCAGAGGTCTCATCCTGCCTCAGTTGTGCTGCTGCTTTGGTGCTGGTTTGAAAAGAAGAGGAATTAAACCTTGCTCATTCTGCAGAGGCAGGAAAGCTGTGGGAGATGCACTCTGCCTCACTAGAGTTGTGTCCCAGACTAAGGTACATCTGATAAATACTTTATTGGTTGTGCTAAACATCTTGAAGGGGTTCTTGTGTCTCTTAGGTGAGGCAATGACAGTGACTTTGTCCCCTGCAGCTCAGAGAGGGGCGGGACAATGATTCCTTGAGATGTTTTCAGTGATGGTGCAGGAGCGGTTGTGTGAGGACCCAGGGTTCAACTGGTCATCCGTGTCCTTCAGGCCCTGAAGAGAGAAAAGCTAGAGGAAAACAAAAGGGAAAATTTGCTCCTCAGTGTCAGCCTGGGACTTGGCCTTACTGCAGGGAATTGGAAACAAACATTTTAAAAAACAGGTTTTGGTTTTTATTTATTTGTTTGTTTTTTCCAGCTTCTTTTAAAAAATTAATTCAAGTGAAATTACAGTTTTCACATATCAGTTTTCTGTTTTTAAAAAAGCTCTCAAATAATTAGAGCACTCAAAGTAAACAGTCTGTTATGCTTTATTACCTGATGTGTGCTATGACTCCATAAAAGCCCTGTTGCACTTCTGCCATTTTTCTGTATTTCAAAATGCTTTAAAGATGGGACTCAAATCATCAACATTAATTGCTAACCAAACAGAAATGAACCTTTTAAAAAGGAAATAGTTTTATAACTCTAATTTGATTAAGTAGCAAAGCATGTTGTTTTCATTTTAGGTGGACAGTATAAACATAAGTAAAGTTAATATTTATTAATCTTAATGTGCCTGCCTGGTAATTGCAGAGCCCACCACAGCAGTGAGGGCTGTGTGACTTTTGCTCTCTCGCTGTATGTTTGCACACCCTTCGGGTAAACAGGAAGGAGAGGAAGGCTTGGTGCTAATGAGTTGAAATTCTCTTTCCGAAGGGCTCCTGATTTTAATCATGTGCTCAGGACTAGGGATGCAGGTAGGTAATCATGTTTGGTGACCATGGCCAGAGTCCAGGAGTGGCTCAGCAGCTCTGGGACATGCAGAGTGTCATCCACACACACAGAGTCACACATCTACTCTTCTGTATGGTAGTCATTTCCCACACAGAAGTCATGCCATACTTCCAAAATTTGGGATTTTTTTCATGTTGTTTTTTAATTCTTGTCCCTTTTCTTGCAGTCTTGAAGCAAATCCAGCTGAGGTGTGAAGCATCCTAACACTGTGAGCAGGACCTGCACTGTCACCAACATGCTTTGTGGGACATTTCTGGAAGATGAGTCTTGAGTTCAGGAACTTTTGGTTTGGTTTCTGGCTTGCTGTGACTTTCTCTGTGTAGAGGATGATGCAGGGACAGAGCTAAGGCAGGGTCAGGGCAGAGCTGCACTTTGCTGACTGGCAGCAGCGGGGGTTGCAGACCAGCAGAGGTTTAGCAGGCACTGCAGAATTGTCTCACCTGTGGGTTTGAACCCATCTCAGGACAGCCATGTCTGAAAGGATTTTCCTCCAACAGTTTTACTTGCCATGTGTCTGTAAATCTGCTCACTTCTACCACTGCAGTGAGCTCCTCAGCATCTTGTCTGGTAGGCACAGGGCTTTCTGTAGCCAAGATGCATTAGCAGGGATCCATGTGTGGGAGAAAGGCCATGACAGCTGCCAGGTAGATCAGACCCATTGTGTTCCTAAGTCAGAACCACAGCAGGGGCAGAGAGCTTTCCTGTCTCTGACTTGCCTGTGCCTGAGTTGAGCCCACTGTAACCATGTGGGCTTCACATGAGATGCTGAGTGCTGCCTTCATCACACCACGGCTGTTTGAATCCCAAGCCTGGCTGGCACCTGCCAAGCCAAGGCAAGATTGGTCTCACAGCCCTGCAGACGAGGTCAGTTGATATGAAACCTGTATCCTCTGGATCAGCACTGGCTCAGATTAACACAAGCTATTTCCAAGACCATTTGTGCTGGGCAGGAGCAGATGTAGAAATTTTCTAACCTCCTCTCAAAAGACTTGGTTGAGAAGAGCCCCAGAGCATCACAGGTCTAACATTTGATTTCCCCATCAAGCCTGCTCAGCATCTTTCAGGATTTGCCCTCCTGCATCCTGCCTTTTAATTGCTGACTGATTGTAATACAGGATTTTATTTTCCCTATAATGACTCTTGGGGGCCCCAGATGTTCTCCTCAAGTGTGGTTGCGTCAGCACTAGAGATTGAATGACTGATACCAGCAATTTTTACAGCTTGAAAGAAGAGAAATATGTGAAGGGGATTTAATTTAGCTCCAATATTGTATTTTCATCTTCAAGACTACAAGAAAATGACACCAAAAGGTTATTTTACAATGAGAGGAGGGAGAATTAGCCCGAGAGAGGGAGAGATCACCAGGCTGGCTTTCTAATATCAGTTCATTACAGAGAACACATTTGTGCAGCCACTTCACTGCTGCTGTTAATTTAAACCTGGATGATTAAAAGCTGTAATTGCACCATTTTAAATAAATGTCCACTATCTGGATTATTATATTTTTAATTAGTGTGTCTCTGTCGAATGTTTTTATCCCTCTGATTGATTTGTTTATACTGTATTTATTCATAATTCCTTGATCTCCCTGACCCTGCTACCTTCTGAGAACACAGCTTGATTGTGATTCCAGCAAATAGAAGAGGACTGAACCAGGAAAGAGCAAAAGGTACCAGGTCAGCTTTCCCTTATGAGATCTTTGCAGCTCTCCTTCTTTCTCTCATGACCCAGGTGCTCTTCTGCTCTTTTTTCTTCCCCAGGGCTGTGGGGGAAGATGAACATCCTGGAGTACTGTCTGGCTGGGAGGCAGGAGAGGGGAAAATTGAATTGTTATCTAGCAAAGCTCAGCCTGTGGAGCTGGCAAGAGCATCATCCCGTGTGTTAGGACTCATTCCTTAACCATTTCTTCACAGGCAGGAACCTGCTCCTCCGGTGTAAGACTCCTCTAGCAGTGAGCCAGATGCAGCACTGCAGCTGTTGTGTGGGGCAGGAGGAAGCCTGGTGAGAGCCCATGGCCAGGGAGGCTTTTGCAAAGGGAACATTCTTACTGGGCAAATTTTGGTGTGGTCTGAGAGACAAGGCAGTGAATGGTCAGAACTTATCAGGTCTGGAATGGTGTTTGGGGATCTGTAGAGAGCATTTCCAGGAATGGCTGCTCATGGGGCATTTGCTACTAGGAAGAAGTGAGCACAGCACTGAAGGAAGCCTCCTGGAACAGCACATCCAGTTGCCTGACCTCAGAGCTCAACAAGGATATGAATTTGCTCTTAGAAGGCCACATACAGGGCATCCAATTACATTGCATGTAAGTGAAACAGCTCCACTCCAGGTATGTCCTTTAGCACAAAAACAGAGGGTGTCACAAGGACAGAGCAGGAAGGAATAGAAGAACAGAACGTCTGCAGGCATCAGCCATGTTCTCATTGTGAATCCTCCAGCTACACATCCAGAAAATTAGGCAGAAACCACATATGAGCACCAAAGCATGATTTCATGAGTACTTGAGCAGCCCCTGGGCAGATACAGCACTGGATGAATGGGATAGGTGAGAGGGTGGCCATGATTTTGTAGCAGCATTAGAGAGAATTATAGTCTGCAGCAAACCAGTCATTTTGGTCATTCAGAAAGGGTAATTACACTTTGAGATCTCTGGGAGGTAATTTTCTTGTTGGCTAGTAATCAGCCTGTGTATTCCTTTCTTCTTATTTTAATTAAAAATATTGGTTTGCCATGTTCACCAGGCACCTAGCTCGCTCTGCCTGAGCACAAATGCTTAATAGCATTTTGTAATTGACTGAATTGTCTATTAGTAAAAAAGCCTTGTAATTTAGTGAGCATCATTGAAGTGCTTACTGTTATACCTGACACAAAGCTAAGGACTCCCACCTTCAGGACTTAGAGACAAGAGGGTGTTAAAGACAAATTAAAGCGATTTTACATGAGAATAACAGTGTACTTGGAAAAGTGGAGCTGATGGATGGGCCAGGGTGAGGCATTGGCGTTCTGCAGTCATCCATAGCAACTCTGCTCTCTCAAACTCTTTCAGTCTGACAAGTGAAAGTGGGTTTGAAAGACTATGTATTGATTTTACCTAAGAGAAACCCGCAATTTTTACAAATCTCTTTCTCCTGTGAATTTCCTCTTGCAACCTTTGTCTTTAGCAGGCTCCCTGGGCAACTGATGGTCAATGTTCGGGAAGGTAGAGATGCTGTTTGGATGCCGTGATTTCTCAGCTGGGAACCAGGGCACAGTTGGTCTGATACTTTGCTTACCATGAATGTTGGAATGCTGGAAATTCCCATGGCAGGACTTCTGTGAAGGCTGTCCACACTCCTGTGTGTGCTGACCAGGAAGGGTCAGCACACAGCTGGTTCTCTGCCCTGGCCAGATTTTTGTGCTCTGTGTCCAGTTTTGACCCAAGGTTTCTCTGTTACCCACCTTCCTTTTTTTTTTAAAGGGCAAAAAGAGATAAGTCACATGGTTATTCATGTTACAGTTTATTCTTTATTGGTTTGTGGTTCTCACCATCTGCCCGCTGATGTGTGAAGACCGGGATAATTCTGAGGTCCCAGTGCTTTTTCTGCTGGTGGTTCTTCCTACCTCCAGGGACATCATCCCGGGGAGAAACATGATATTAGGATCCTTCAAGGGGATGTGACTGGCAGGGAATCTGTTGTGGGCTGTTTAGCTTGCAAGGCTGTGTTGTTTCTGCAGGGTAACGGCTGTTGCTGCAGTCTTCCAGGTGGCAGGACAGCATCAACTCCTTCCCCTTCATGGACCCTCCTGTGATCTCTATGGATCTAAGAGGAGATGTTTCCATCTCAGGGTATTCCCCAAGGGAGGAGCAGGAAGAAGCTTCTCTGGTGTCCTGTTCTGTCTGGATGATGGCCAGGCTTTGCTTCACACAGCTCTGCGAGAAGAGGGAGGGGTCTTCTATGAAAAACTCCAACTTCCCCCAGGCCACTTTTTCTTACATTCGTATATATAACTCCTCTAGACCTTCAAACTATTTGGAGAAAATTTTCTAGAAAATTAGTTCTAAAATATCACCTGCTTTGTGCCTTGCAATTCTGTGAGCTGCCCTGAGCACCTCCACTCCTTCTACAGTTATTTCACTTGCCCTGTGCTTGACTGTAGGACTGTCTGTCTTTTGGAAAGAAGCTTCTACCTCAGAGCCAGTTGCATCAGTCAGGATGAGGTGGTCCAGCATCCTCATTTTTTCACAGCTTGCACAAATTATGCAACAGTTTTCAGGGTCTGCAGTGGGAGTTTGTTCGTGTGTTGCCTCAGTGTTTCCTTAGGAAAGTCTACATGAGCGTATGGGCATCCAGCAGGATCACATCCAGGTTGGTGCTGAATGTGCCTGGCAGAAGCCATGTGATCCTCCACAGGCACTTGGCCAGCAGCTCAGAAAACTTATCTGTCTTGCCCTCAGCTGTCAGGATGGAGCACGACTTGGAGCACAAAAAATCAGCATGGGTCAGATTTTTCCAACATCCTCTTCATGAGGACATTAATGGCTGTGTTAGTTTTTGATTTTCCTCCATGTCTCCATTCAGGAATTCTAGCATTGAGGTAAAGAGGTTGTTCATTACATCCTTAAGCATTTCCACTAAGGCCTCCTGAGCCAGTTTCTTCTCCTGGAAGACAGAGTTACAGGATGACAGAATTACATCACAGAATGATTCGTTCCTTCCCTCATTTCTTATCTTCTTCCTGCCACTGGTTGATAAACTTGATTGATTGAAAGCTGGCTACAAGGAACTCATTGATGCGCCCAGACATGGCTTCTACTTTGTTCCTCTGTCTCAGGATCTCCTCAATTTCTTTCTTTGCCTTGTTGCTGGTGTCAGTATCACCACTGCTAATGTGACAAATAAGGGAATTGGTGGTGGAGGTGACGTTATGACATATGTCATCACTGTCTGAGGAGATAAGCAGGGTTTGGAACTCAGGGTTCATATCTAACTGGATTATACATTTCTAAAAAAGATATAGTCTAAAGAGATTGTGTTTTCTGCAGACTAGCCTGCTCACTTGCTTACTGCATGTGGAGGCAGTGTCTGGGGAGCCATATCCACCACTGAAATTTCCTCCTTGAGAGCAGGTGGGCTTTGGCTTCAAGGTTATATATCTGCATGCTGACAAGAGACTTCACATCTTGTGTTTAAACTATGCTGAGGTTTCTCATTGAAACACATTGTTGAAGAAACTCTTGACCTGCCAGGTTCCTGTTTTGCAATATGACACAGCATCCTCATATGTTCTTCAGGAAGATCCCCAGCTGTTTTGAACAGGCCAATTCCTTCCTCTGCCCCTGCCACTGCTGCTTAGACTGTGAAGTTTCAGAAGATCTAAGTGAATAAGGAGAGGATGAAAAAATGAAAAATGACAAGGGAAGCAGATTTACATGGAAGCAGTCTGTTGAATGTTACCATTAGGACAAAACCCATGGCATTTTACTCTAGGTAGAACACTTAACTTATTATTACGTTATTTAACTTTATTCTGTCATATTAAAAACAGGCAACTGTGACATGATAAATGCCCTTTAGAAATGAGGAGCAGGCACTTTATTTGGGGGAAAAAATCCTTGTCAGCGCAAGAGCACTGCCTGTATCCTGACACAGCCCTGGCCCCTAGAAGTGCTGCTCCATGGAAATTTCGCCTCTCTTTGCAGGAGCTCTGACTGCAGCGCATCTCGCTGTGGCGAGCTCGTAGCCAGAGGTGCAGCAGCTCCTGGCTCAGAGGACCCTCATCCTCAGCATCTGCTCGGGCA
This sequence comes from Rhabdornis inornatus, assembly GCA_013397075.1. Classification (NCBI taxonomy): domain Eukaryota; kingdom Metazoa; phylum Chordata; class Aves; order Passeriformes; family Rhabdornithidae; genus Rhabdornis; species Rhabdornis inornatus. Next base: position 952,230 of record VWZS01004247.1, on the reverse strand, counting down.
CACATGGACCTGGAGCGGGGCTCTCTGTGCTCTTTGGCTCTCTCTGCTGGCTGCAGAGCACCCCAATCCTGGGCTTGTGCTCCCCACACATGGCACCCTCTGGGGGACACGCTGCTGCGGGGGCCAGACACACCGGGTGAGAAACATCGTGTTTGAGCCTCTGGGAAGAATCTGAAACCTGACAGGCACAAGAAGTAAAGCAGGAGAAAAGAGCTGCCAGAAAAGGTTTACAAAAAAGCTTTGCAAATGTGACAGCCGATTTCCAGAGGGATCCTTTTTCTTCCTAAACCTCAGTCATGAGCTAAAGGAGATATTTTCCTTGAAGGCAGAATACAGAGCTCTGTGTAAGGGAGCAAACTATCTACCTTGGGGCAGAGCAGCACTGGGCTTATTGCAGGGCTGGGAGGGAATCACTGACTTTGGCTCTGTGCCTGGGACACCTCCTAACAGGGGTTGTGGGATGAGTATGGAGGGCCCGGAGCATCTCTCAGCTCACTTCCTGGAAATGCTTTTCCGGGGCTGGAGGCCAGCAGCGCTTCATCCTTCTGCACCACAGAGCACAGCAGGCTGCTGTCTGCAGGAGCCAGCTGCAAGGGAGGGGGAGGCAAGCAGCGGAGAGATCAGGAGGGATGCTCTGTTGCTGTATGTGGGACCAAGTCACTCTCTCTCTTGTCCAGCAGCCAGTCTAGGTGTTAAACAAAGCCTGGGTTTGCATTATTTTGTGTTTTCTCGGGGGACATATTTGTAGAAAATACTAGGGACCTTCATTAAGTTAATTTTGTTACTTGAATGACTAGGCGTGTTTCTTTATCAGATAATGCTGGAAGTAATAGTTCATGGCACAAACTGGAATTTTCACTATACATATGAAGAAAACGGAACTTGTGGGGTTTTTTTTTGTAACTTTTTAAATTTTTTCCTGTATTCTACAAGTTGTTTATGGGGTAGGTTTCCTAAGACTGGGGTACAAAAGGTTTTCTGAGATACCCACAATATCCAGCCAAACAGCTATTCTCTGAAAGGGAATTGGGTGTTGGGAAAAAATAAAAAATAATTCCCTAATAAAATAAAGACGAAGGTGAGGAAAAAAGGAATAAAAGTGTATTTTATTGCATTATTCCGGTGATAAGCTGACAAAGAGTCAGAAGATGTTCAGTGAACAAAGAGTACAGTCTGTTCCTTTATCATAATTTTTATTGCCTAGGTATATCTTCTCTTATCCTGCTCAATAAATATCCTGCTGCTTTGCTTGCTGAGAATTAGGACTCTATTGCAGCAGTGAGTACTTCTCTCCAAGTGCCTGGTGCTCTCCCATACGGGGGCTGGGGGCAGATCTGGTGCTCCCCAGAGATGCTGGGAGTTGGGTGGGATGAAAGGGAACTTTCCTGTGGTGCAAGCAGAGCTCTGGGAATCAGAGATGCTCCCGGTGGCTGCAATCAGCTGATGTGATGCTTATGAGGAGCCACAGGAAAGGGCACCACAGAGCATCTTATGGGCTCTTCTGGGGGGTGGAAACTTGTGCCCATGGGTCCAGGTTCTTGGTCTTTTCTACAGGGCCAAAAGGAGTTTGATGGTGCCAGAGTGGACTCAGGATATGAAATCTGAATCCCCCACGATATTTCCTCTGCAGCACAGCTAGGATCACTTCAAGCTATTTGTCCCCAACAAGCCTTCTGGACCAAGGAAGACTTCCCTTTTTTACCAGTTAGATCTGCACGTAAAAAATAATCTTGGCCTGCTTGCTAGATCAAGAGACAGCCCCCAGCATCACTGGAGGCTTTGCCTTTGGGGTTGGCTGAGAAGCTCCTCACTGACTTCCCACAGCGGATGTGTGTTTCCAGGCCTTACACAACTTTTTCTGGTTTTCATTAAGGGCAACTCTTCAGGCAGCAGTTTCAAGCCCTTTATGTTGTTCCTTATGGACATTTCCCCACATTGCCTCAGATGAACCACCTGCTGATGAAGGTACCTGCTGGAGGGGCATTGCCCGAGTCTGCCCAGGGCACCAAGTGCAAGAGGGGAGATGAATCATCTGAGTGTGGATCATCACAGCCCCTAACCTCCCCCAGGCCCGTGCTGAGGCTGTCCCTCCATGGAGCCTCCTCTCTGACCTGCAGAGAATGTGGCTTGAGAACCTCTCCTAGAAAGTGCTCTGCTCTTGGGCAGGTCTGGCCTGTGTGCTCATCCAGACTCAGCCTTGCCCAGCAGGAATGTTCCCAGCAGGAATGTTCCCAGCCTGGAACACTGTTCCATGCCTCCGTGTCTAAGGGTTGAATGTAGTTATTTAATCTCTTTAGCCCATAACTCTCACATATCAAAGGGAAAAAAGAAATCTTTCTCTTTCTTTCTAGTCTTTTTAGCTCGGCATGGCAAGACTGTGTCTTGCATCGTGTTTGTACAGCTCCCAGCACCTGGGATTGCTGGGGCTGCCACAGTGCAAATACATGTGGTGATACTGCATTTAATGCCTTGGAAGCCAGCTTCCCAGACTCCAGGAGCTCCTGAGCCGACACAAGGAGCAGTTTGTCTTTCTGTCTCTGAACTGAGGACATGCCTTCACCAGTACATCTTCATTAAGCTTCCCAGAAGCTGCCATGACGTGCCATCAGCTGTATTCAAACAGGCTGGTGTAGCTTGTGAATCACTGTCTTTAATTCCTGCTTGTGACTGAGGATCATCCTCATCCCTATTTGAGATGACTTTCACTCCAGCAATTGGCAGGATTAAACTCCCTTCAGAAGCAGGGCTGAGCATTATGAACAGGGGGAAAAGCCTCAGGCGAGTAGTAGTCTATTTATAGCCCATGAAAGATGGACTCTGCGCATGAGAATATTCAAGCCCCTGGCCCCTCCACCCCTCTCCTGTTCCTCTAGCTGCTCTCTTGAGGCTGTCTCAGCACTGAAATATTATTATTTTTGAAAGCTAAGAGGAACCTCAGTCAGCACAAGTGGGGAGGTCTCTGCTTTACTGAATCCCCTAAAATCTGTTCTGTTGATGCTACACAGCAGTTAAGGAATCAGATGTGAGCTGGGACAATTACTCTCTTCTCACAGAGTCTCTTTCCACATTTTCAAACGGGGTCCTATTCTTACCCTGCCTGCTTTTTGAGGCTGATTATTGATCTATATTACCTGCACATCTCAAATATCTTTTCGGAGGATTTTCCCTGCAGTGCAGCCCTGTCCATCCCCCAACACTGAGTTAATCTTGCACCCTCCAGAGCTGCAGCAGCCACAGAAATCCAGGGCTCAAAGAGGGTAAGGCTCTGCCCCGTCCCCACAAAGTGGTGTGAGTTCCACTGTGTCCTGCCCAGTCTGCACTGCACCCAGCTACGGTAAAGAGGACAGAGCCCCTAACCCCAAAGCACTGCATATGGAGCAAGCATTTCTCCAGGCCATGCACAAAACCTATCCCACTTCCAAAGAAGGAGGAGAGGAAGCTCCCAGGAGCTAGGGAGACACAAGCTCATGTCACAGCAAGGCTTCTCCAGCAGGTACAGGATCCAACTGGCCCAGTAGTAGTCCTTAGCCTTGCCTGCAGCTCAGTCTGAGCCACGACTGCCCTGCTCCAGGGAGGGAGGTCAGAATCCAGCCCTGCCTCTGGCCCCCTCAGAGGGGCTGGTACCAGCAGCTCCCCTCTCTAGGCATGTCCCTTTGCCTGTTGCTAGGTGGCTGTGGAAGAGCCCAGTGAACTCTGAAGCAGGGCTGGGCTCTCACACTGGCACTGCTACAGCTCCCAGTCACAAGGGGTTCACCTTCCCCCCAGCTCGTATCCGACAGCCCCCTGCCTCTAGGGAAAGGAGGTGCAGACCAAGAATGAAAGCAATGGTCCATGAGCCATCAAGAATGATGCCCCACAGAGAGCTACGTTCAGCACAGACCAGAGGCAACTTAACAAGCTTTCAGCTGGGGAATCCACCTCCACTGGAGTTATGCTGAGCCCTCCACTCATGAGCATGTCTAAAATCCCCCATTTGCACCCTACTTTCACATATGATGGCTACAAAATATTTGTTATTTTTAATCCTGAATGATGAATTTCTCATCAAAGTGGCACCTGTCCCCTGTGCAGGATGTTTGCTCTGCAGCTCCAATTCACCTGTGAGTCTGTGGCACAAACCAGCACAGCCGAGACTTGGCACAAAAAGCAGACACTCTGCAAAAGCATGAAAAATTTGTCTTCCATTGGGAAAAGAATGCTTTTCTCACAGTGCTACTTCCTACCCTGCTGAACCCTTCAATACAGCCTTTCAAGATGATGAGGTGGGTAGAAAAACTGCTGAACTGACCAGTTCATTAGATGGAGAGGGGCTGGTGTCATGGGGTTAACATCTCAGCTTTACACAGATGCACAGTAGAACAAAGAAAAACTTTCTGAAGGAATCCCAGGAGCAGTGTTTGTCAGGAATGCTGCAAGGAGTAAAATATGCCAGGTAAGAAAACCTTTTCGTGCATGTGGCTGAGGAGGGAATGAGAACGGAATGTGTGGTGTAAACTTGCACCATGAACTACTTTTATCATCCCCATCACTTGAAATACACAACTGAGATTTTTACTGATCCCTCTGGTGATGGGTGTAGATCCTCCACACAAACTTGAAGTGCCAAGTGTTGTGGATGTGATTCAGCCACTACGGCAGGGATTTGATATCTAAAATATCACTGTGGCTCTAGTTCTTTAGTAAGACCACAGAAAAAAAGATCACATTATGATACACTGCGTGTGTGTGTGCCTACGTACAGATGTGGACGGTGTTTGTCCACCCTGAGACAGGCAGCATTCCGAAGACAAGCAGCCTGAGAGATAACTTCAGTTTTCTCATTGACCACCGAGCCTCAGTGTCACCGTTTGAAACATAAATTTTATTGCAACAGAGAATTAAAAATAGTACATTTGAAAGAGTTGCAGAGTGCATATCATCAAAGAACTAGTCAGAAATCACAACTCAAGCAAATCATGTACAATTGGAACAGAAAGTTTTATTAAAACAAGTGGAAATCAAATTCAAATTTTCCTTGTTTGTTTAATTTCACCATAACTGTGGATTGTGTATTTACAGTCTTCGCCTCTTGTGGTGAAGGTTCTGCTTGGGGCAGGGCAGGGATGGATGGGGAGGAGAAATGGGTTTCAAAAGCTAACAGGATGTGAAAGTTTTCCAGAAGAAGTTCTTGCAGCCTGCTTTGCGTTCCCGAGGTGCCAGAGCGGGGTTTGAATTAGCCGAGCGCTCCAGCTCCAGTCTCACTTCATCCTGCTCAGCCCCTCGGGACAAGTCCTCAGACTCCAGGGCTTCATTTTCTGTCTGACTTGGCTCTGAAAGCAGTTCTGCCAAAAAGTACTTGGCCAGTTCCTGGGTGACAAGAGACAGAAAGGGAGAAAGAGATAGAGAGATGACAATTACTTCTTGATTTCTGAGGGCTCACCACTCTGTTCCTCTAAGACTCCTCCGTGGCCAGATTAGAGACGTTCAGGATGCAGGAGGAGAGGAGGAGCCCTGGCTTTCCAAAGATCCCAGCCTGACAGCTGCTGTGCAGCAGATGTGTCTATGGCATCTCCCTGGTGTGGGGGACAGACCTCTGTCCTGTCTGTGACAGGGAATGACAGGGAATTAACTCGTTTTTACCTTCTCTTCCCATGGCTCCAGCCCTCAGCGCCATACTCAGCAAGGATGCCGTGAGCCTGCTGCTAAAGTGACACGGGAAAGATCTTTGGGGGAGCTGGCAGGGGAGGTTGAATTGGTCACCATCTCAGTGGGACTTATTTTTTTTCTTCTAGTCCCTCCAAGCCTCGGCTGTCACCCAGCATGGATAAAGCCATCGTTCTGTGCTCTGGGGAAGCTGCCTTTATTCTCTGACCCGGAGAAACCCTTGGGAGCTTCACCAAGCACTGCCTGCTCCTCCCTGACCACCAGCACCCAGCTGGACTGTCTCACCTCCCAGCACCAGCTGCCCAACCTGTCCATGGCTCAGCCCCGGCGGGGAACCAGGGGGATCTGTGGGGGAGTTGAGGTCTGCAGCAAGGGACCAGGCGTCTGAAACAGGGGCATCGGGGAAATCTGGCGAGGAACTGGACGGGTCTGCAGCAGGGGTGCCGGGGGCTCTGGCGGGGAGCGGAGGTTCTGCCGAGGGGAAGCGGGGCGTCTGTAGGAGCGGGAGCCTGCAGCGCGGCCGTCGGGCTGCCCGAGGGGTACCCGCGGGGCTCTCACCTGCTTCCCGGCGGCGGCGGCCAGCGACTTCTGCAGGAACTGCCGGAGCCGCGGGTCCGAGGGGGCGGCCGAGACGGTGCCGAGGGCCAGGGCGATGGAGAGCAGGGCCAGGGCGCACTGGAGGCGGCACGACAGCATCTCGCCGGCGGGTCGGGCGCGGGAGGCGGCGGCGGGAGGCGCTGGCGGCTCCGCTGCGGCTCGGCTCCGGCGTTGGGGATCTCCTCGCCGCCCGTGCCTTTATAAACCCTTCTCCTGACGTCAGGCGGGGGCGCCCCCCTCGCCCCACGCCGCCGGGGGAGGGTCCTGGCACGGGGGGGAACGGGACCGGGGATGTTCCGCTCTGCCCGGCGCCGGCCGAGCCTCCACGGCTCCCCCTGAGCTCTCCTCCACTCCCCTCCGGCCGCCCCCAGCCCCCGTCCCCCAAACCACCGCCCTTCCAGAGCTCCCCACCCTGCCCGTCCGCGCCCTCCTCCCCGGCCCACCGGAGCGCCGATGGGGGGTCCCGGCTGTCACCGCCCACCCGCGGCTCTGATCCAGAACCAGAGGGTGAAGCCCCTCAGCAGCCGCTCTGCCAAAGCCCCTCGCCCTGGAGCCGCCCCGTCGGGTGAGAAACCGCTCCAGAATCCGGGGAGCTGCAAAGGGTCCCCTTAAGGGCGATTGCCTCCGGCTCCTGTAGGGGATGGGGGTGCTGAGGTGCCTCCCCAGCCCCTGTGGGTGTCCCCAGCACCGGTCCGTTCCCAGACTCCCCCCATGGGCAGCTCCGGGGGCAGCGGGATCCTCCGGGGAGAGCGGCCCCGCTCCGGCCGTGGTTCTGCAGCCCGGGGAAGCGATAACAGATCGGTGCCTGGCTCGGGGCGTGCTGGTCCCTGTCTGAGCCTGCGGGGACGCTTGGCTCCATCTCAGGGTCGCTGGACACGCTGGTCCCGTGGGAAGCAGCGGTCCCACTGGGATGGCCAGGGTCCCCCACTCCTCCAGCCTCTCCCTGTGAGCTGGCTGGTGCGCACAAAGGGAAAAGCTGCTTCAAACCCCGTGAAGGTTCAGCCGCCTCAGCTGTCTCCCAGCTGGCAGGAGCAGAGCAAGATGTGCTGGAAAGGGCCTCTGCTGTCAAAAAAGGGGTATCGGAATCTCTCCTATCTCAATTTCCATCTGAGGAAAGTCAAAGACTTGATGGGACAAGAATTCAAGTACTGCAAAAAGGTCTCAAGAATCCTTCAAAATGACTTTTTTTTCATGATGAATTAATGTTCATCTTCCACCTCACTTTCAACCCTGGTGCTGCTGGCTGGGTTTGCCGGGAGTATGAAGCGCAAAACAACGTGTTCTTGCTCTGTTTCACAGTCCAACATGATGAATTGGTGCTGGTTGCTGGTCCCAGACCAGGTAGAACTTTGGGCTGCACTGCCACTGCCCTCCCTGGATGGTGCCTCCCTTCCCTTGTGCAGTGTGGCTCTGCAGCCTCACATAGCTTTCATCTTCTTCATCTTTCCCAAATTGTGGAGCAAAATTAATGAAAATCATGAGAGAATAAGCCTTCATTTGTAGCCCATAAAACTGAGGGCTGGGTTTACTTGTGCTGTATTTATAGCCATTTTTTCCCCATCTGCCTGACGTGAACAAGGCCAAGAGCTCTGTGCTCTTGGGACCCTGTCTGTCTTCTAGCACTGATCTTGCTCTGGGGAAACTGATGGAGAAGAATCAGCCTCTGCTCTGGTATAGACAGATTCCCTTGCTTTGGGCACAGCCTCCTACCAAGACAAAGGGAAGTGGTTGGAGCCGAAAGAGCAGATAATCCATAAGGGCAATGACTGTCAGAGCTTTTCTGACCAGCAAGACCCTGTGTTAGCAGCTGGACCAGCAACTCTCTCTTCCTGTGGGCAAAGAAGCAGAGCCAGTCCTGGGCATGGCAAATGGCCAAGGCAGCAGATGCTAGGGCATCAAACCTATCCTGGCCCTCTTGCCTGCCTTCAGGAGAGGCTTCCTGGGAAAGGATTCTCTCACCACTCACCAACAATAATTTCACCACTTTTCTAAATGTGCCAGTAGCAGCAAGCTGGGCTCTCCCCTTCAACTTGCACTGAGAATAAGCTTGTTCTGTAGCCCTCAGGCTCTCCTGCCTGGCACAGCCCAGCTCAGCTGTGCCACACTGCAGTGCAAGCCTGGGCCAGCTTTGCAGAAGGCTCCAACTCCCCACCAGCTCATCCCACAACCCAGGGCAGTGCAGCCTGCATGGGCTCCACATTTGAGAGGAGCAGAGATGGAAATGGGAGACAGCACTGTGTTATTTCAGACTCCCCTGTGGCTTACTGGAAGCTGTTACCTAATGTCCCCTGCCACTGCACAGCAGGCAGCTCTCCAGGCTGGCACCCCTTCTGTCATTCAGCATGTCACCCCAAGGGGATGGGGACACTGGGAACCCCCATCACTCCAGAGCTACCATCCTCCCTTGGTTTCCACAGCGATGGATCTGTCCTGAAGTGCCAGAGGGATCAGTTCAGCACCTGCATTTCTTGGAGCATGGCAATGGGCTGGAGTGCAGCCTTGGGCTGCTGCGCAGGATGGAGAGCTGTTCTACATTTTATCAGCCTTTGGACCCCATACACTAATAAGGACATGAGAGCTGTAGGAACTGGCACGGTGCAGCCTCCATGTTCCATCCCTAATTCTCATTTCCTGACAACTTCCTGTGGGGCCAGCAGGACTTAGACACACCTAATGGGATTTTGCAGAGTTGCATGGCTCAGTCGGAGATGGATGGGTTCCAGGTAGACTGGCAGGGATGGTTTTAGGAAGCTGGTATGATCCTGCTGCCATAAAATGGGGGAAGATACCAGACTTTATTCCTAAGTGGTTTTGAGAGTCCATTCTTGATGTCCTGCCTCAACCCAGGCTGCTTAGCACCTTGTTCTTCCCCAGCTACCCACAGCACCTCTCTGTGCATGAGCCCAGCTCTGTTAAAGATGTTCAGACCAGAACTGTTCCTTCCTAGTCCCTGTCTTCACCCATACTTTGTTTTTCATTTTTACATCTACCCAGCCCAACCCTGCCTTGCCAACCCTCCCTGGCCACCTGCCTGGCAGCGCAGGGCATCCAGCCACAGAGGGATAAGGCCCAATGGGTCTTTGGGTTAGTAACAATGTTGTTGGAGTTGTTGTGCTCCCCACAGTCCAGTTCCAGGCAAGCACAGACCCTCAGTCACGTGGGAGTTCCTGGCTATGATGTTCACTGGCTACTGTGGCTTTTCCAGGCACATGGGGACAAGGCTTGGAAGACCAGGTTGGCTCTGACTCCATTTCTCTGTGCAGCACTGGAGCTGGGTGGCTGTCCTTCTGTTCACCCCTCTGCCTGAGGGGGGCTGGAGGAATTACATCAGTGTCCCCCAGCAACAGGGGAACTATGGCTACACGGAAATACCTTGGATTTGCCTCACTGAATTTCAGAAGCTCACCTGAGGAAAGTGTGGTTGGTTTCTTCTCTATGGTCATGCCCTCCATCAGGACTCCTGAGACAGAGCAGCCTCAGAAAGGCTCTGACATCCACCTTGGCTCTTTTTACCTTCTTGGGTTTCAGCTGGGCGGGTGAGGCTGGTGAGGCTGGTGAGGCAGGACCAGAGAAAAAGTCTTGATGGGACTGCTCCCCTGGAAATATCTCAGCCTATTTAAAGGAGAGAAACTGAACTCCCATCGGGTCTGAGCCTTGTTGTCAGATACAATGTTGAATGGACCAAAGTTCTCAGGCGATGTTTGTGAGAATCCCTCTGATGTTGTCCTTCAGAAAAATTTTTATGTTTCTTTTCAAGGAAAATCTAAAGGAAAAATATCACATGCTTTGGTTCAGAAAACCACCTTGTGCTGACCTGAAGTAACCAGCAATGAGGGAGTGGAGAAAGCAAGTCCATCTGCTCCATACAAGTCTGGACTGTGTCCCACAGAGGACTCCTGGGGAAGGGGTAAGAGCAGACCTCCAGACATCCTCAGGACTCGGTGTAGGCATGGAGCAGCGAATGAGCTGCAGATTGATTTACCAGCTCCCCTTCCCCCAGCTCCTCTATGGGATCAGTGTGCTCCGAATTTTTTTGCACTCATTCTCCAGCCAGATAAATCCATCATCCGCTCGGCTGTGGCAGAGGCAATTCTGTTCCTTTCATTCTGCCGCAGCGCTGCAGGGCATGTGGCTTTGCAGACGATTGAATTGCACTGAATTCCTGTGACTGCTTCCTTACCCCCACGCTTCCAGCTTGCTCCACGGCCCCGGAGCAGCCCAGCAATGCCCGGGGCTGGCTGCGCAGGCTGTGCGCTCGGCAGCCAAGCGTGCCCTCTGCTGTCACCGCAGCCGCCAGCCTGGCTCCCATCGCGCCTTGTCCCCCTCGCTACCAAACACTCTCCTCACTCCCAGCTGCTTTCACCAGCAGGACAGTTTTGCCTTGCCAGCAGGGAATAGCGCTTTTCTTTATATTCCGGCACTCAAGCTGGTAGGGGTGAGCGGTGATCCGGGAGCCAGGGCTGTGACATTCCCTGCTCAGCCTCTGGACATGCAGCTGGTGCTGTGGGGCAGTGAGGAAGCTGCTACAGCTCCACAGCTCTAGCAGCTTGCTGGAAATGGAATACAGCAAGTTCCTGCCCCGGCAGATCCAGATGAGTGGAGGAAGAGCAGTCAGTCATGCCTGAGTGTTAATAAAAAACAAGACCTCAATAAGGGAGAGAGCCTCTGGCTGAATGGTACCATGTATCCTTAGAACGGGACACAGAGACAGCAGGAATGGGGTTGTACATGGTCTTACAGCAGCCCTGAGAGGTTTCTGTTTTTATAGTAAAACTTGGGCACAGAGCCAAAAGAATTTGCCTCTCCATTAATTACAAGCCTCTGGGATTTCTTCTCCAGTAGCAAAGAGGGAAGGCAGTCAGGCAGTGGAGGTTCACAGAGGTGGAATTCTAGTACCTAAATTTTGAATTGTCTCTGTCTAAGAGCCCGAGCTGTGTTTAGAATTTCTGATGTTGCTACCTGAGATTTGTTCCCAGTTGCAGCCACCTAGGATACTGCCATGGCATCTGTGGGGCTGATAGCAGCTACGTTGAAAGGAAAAGTGGAAGGGAGAGGGAAGAGAAAGGGGAAGGGAGAGACAAGGGAAAGACAAGGGAAAGATCAGCACAAACACGTGCATAAACAGTTGAACAGGTTGAGCTAAGAGCTATGTACCAGGTATAATATGAGAGTTAAATATCCAGGTATTTTTACCTGTACTACTGCAGTGGCTGCCAGGAGTCAGGGCTGTGTTCGGGACCAAACAGAGAGATGCTGACCTGAGCTGTGAGGAATTATTAGAGTAAGGAAAGAAATGATGGATGAGCTCACAAAATCAGGACTTGGATTTATCTCTGTATATAACTCTCCTCTATTAACACATCCCTGTTCAGCCTGGAAAAGGCTCTGGGGAGACCTTAGATCACCTTCCAGTACCTAAATGGGATTATAGAAAGTCGTCAATGGACTTTTTTACAAGGATATGCAGGGACAGGACAAAGGGGAATGGCTTTAAACAGAAATAGGGTCAATTTAGGTTAGATATAAGGAGGTAATTCTTTACTGTCAGGGTGCTGAGGAATGGGTAACCTAGAGAAGCTGTGGATGCTCCACACCTGGAAGAGCAGGCTGGATGAGGCTCTGAGCAACCCTATCTTGTGGGAAGTATCCCTGTCCACGGTTTGGAACCGGATCATCTTTAAAGTCCCTTCCAACCCAAACAATTCCGTAATTCCAGGACTGCGTGCCTAAACTCCGTCTTCCACTGCCCTCTAGTGGAGACTCGGCAGAATGCAGCGGCCCGGCCCCGGGCTCGTCCGTCAGCGCTGCCAGCAGAAATCAAGCATCCCCTCCGCTAGCCCTGCTAGCCACACTGCCCTGGCGTCTGAATCCCCACTCCCATGCTGGGCCTTCCTGGAAACCAGCCATTTCATGGTGGTGACCTTCCCTCTTAATGCCAGCCTGTCTCTGAAGCTGGATTTTCCGAGGGAAAACAACCCAGCGGTACGGACACGGGCAGGGCTGAGCAGTTCAGTGTTTGTGGCTATGGAGCAGGTGTAGGGCAGCTCTGTGTGACGGCTCCCTCGCCTCTCCAAACACCGCCCGTGCCAGATGCCTGCAGGCCTTTGACCGCGGATCGCTATCGCTTCAGCTGGACTGCCTGGAAAAGCCATGACATCACTGTTTAAAAAAAAAGAAAATCCGTCAGGAGGAGGAAACCGTGCTCCGGGAAAATACAGTATTTATTTTGCAAGTGCAGCTGGGCAAGACAATGGGAAATAGAGGTCGTGGCTACACAGCTGCTTGTGTGGAGCAAGTGGAGTTGTCAGCCCAGCCCAGCCGCTTCCAAAAGTGACAACTGCAGTAACCAGAGAGGCGGTGAGCTCAAAGGCAAGCAGGTCCTGACAGGGAGGGGAGAAACCTAAGTATGTGTGTCAAATGAGAGAAGTATGTGTGTCAAAACCCTGTTGTGAGGACGGCCAGCTTTACAAAACATTAAAAAACCCACCAGAGAAAGGTAGAAAGGGAAATCAAGTGAGGGAATAAGGTAGGAAAGCAAGATTTTACTATTGTTAACCCTCAGGCAATGCTCCATTTGTGGTCATTTTTCTGCCACCCTATGTCTAACACAAGTAAGTTGTTGAGAGCCCATGCTGGCTTCAGCCTTCAGGGTGAAAAATAGGCTCTTGCCCAGCAGGATGCTTGGGAAGACCTCACTTCATGAAATGCCTGCCCCACAGCAGGCTGGCGCTTGCTGCAGGCTGCCAGGCAGCCGTCCTGCCCAGCCAAATCAAACAGGAGCAGAGAGAGGCTGGCTCCAGCTCACTGCTAAGCCCTCGCCTTTTTGTGGGGTTTCTTCACATGCCAGCAGACCTGGTCTGCTGGGGGACAAGCCAGAGGAGCTGAGGGTCAGAAAATCATAGAATGGCTTTTGTTGGATGGGATGTTTAAGATCGTCTTGTTAAACCCCCTGCTATGGGCAGGGACACCTTCCACAGTTTTTACAGTAATTATAGTTACTCAGTAATTACAATTACTTTTACACAGTAATTAAAGTTACTCAAGGCCTCATACAGCCTGGCCTTGAACACTTCCATGGATTTGATATCCACAGCTTCTCTAGGTAACCCGTTCCAGTGCCCCATCACCACTATGAGTAAGAATATTTTCATAATAGCTAATCTGAATCTACCTTCCTTCAGCTTAAGGCCATTCCCCCTTGTGCTATCACTACATGCCCTGGTGAAAAGTCCTTCTCCAACTCTCTTGTGGGCTCACTTTAAGTACTGTAAGGTGCTCTAAGGTCTCCCTGGAACCTTCTCCAAGCTGAACAGCCCCAATTTGCTCAGCCTGTCGTCACTGAGGATGTGTTCCAACCCTGCAGCCAGCTTAGTGGCTCTCCTCTGGACTCATTCCAACAGGTCCTCCTTCCATTAGGGCTGCAGAGCTGGACACAGTACTCCAGGCTGGAGTCTCACAAGACCAGAGCAGAAGTTAAAAAGTTTAACTTTCAGCCTGAAACAATGTGTTTATTTAGAGGCAAACAGGAAAAGGCCTTTAGATGAGCGTGCAAAGCAAGAGCTCAAAGATGTCGTAAGGAAGAACAGCAGACCCAGAAGCAGCAAGCCCACAATGATGAGGACCAGCCCCTCTATCCAGGTCAGCAGCCTGTCCAGATCCAGAGCTATGCTGTGCAAGACAATTCCTCAGGAGAAACTTCTCTAAGAATAGCATTGCTGTTATTGGTCGTCATGATCCCACTTACAGGGCCCGAAAGCATCTTCATAGCTCCTGGTTCTGAAAACGTTCAGATAATGTCAGCAACAGTGTCTCAGCGTGCTGTGATCATCAGAAGGCCAAGTCAGAGCAGCAAGGGTGCTATAAAACAGCAAATTGGCTCCCCCTCTTCTTGGCATTTCCTCCTATGCAAGGCTGCTTTGGTTGTCTCCCATCCACCTCTGTCCCATGGTGTGCTGACACATCCTTCTCTTCATCTCCAGCTCCTCCTAAGTGCAGCCTGTCCTGACACTGCAAACAGCCAGGCCCTCCCCTTCCTGCTGGGGCTTCCAAGTGCCCCACTGTGAATCATCTGGCAAGCCCCTAGACAAAGTTATCCATGAATTAACTAAACTCAAAATGGAACTCAGACCCCACCCCAGGCCGTGCTGAGCCGTGGCCAGGCTCCACACCAGCACTGGTTCCAGCCAGTCCTGTCTGTGTAATTCAGAGAAACTTTTTGTGTGAGGCTCTTTGGTTTTCTGAAAAACCAGTGGAGCAGCAGAGAGCTCAGGGCCTGGGCACTCAGGGCTTCTCCCAGCACACCACAGCCACCCAAACAGAGCAAAGCAGCTCCTCTCCCCTCCAGGGTGAGCCCAGGGACTCCTTCAGGCTGGGCTGTTTCAGCTCTGGCCCAAATCCAGCGTGCAATGGCTGGAAACAGATGCTCTTGGCCAGTGAGGTCCTGGATGGGGTTACAGACCCTGCTCCCCTGAATCATCCATTCCACAAGGCAGGCAGAACAGCAGCTCCCCCATCCCAGGCTCTGAAAAGAGAGGAGCAGCAGGCAGTCATCTTCCCTGAGCAATTCTGGCAAGTGCACTGGATTCCAGGAAATATAAATAACTACTCAGCCATCTGGAACTGGCCCTGGGCTGGTCAGCAAAGATCTCTCCCAGGCTCTGCCCTGTTCCTGCTGGCTACTCAGTGCCAATGCAGAAAGGAACAAGGGGGTGGCACAGCCCCCACCAGGATCCAGAGCAAACTTGAGTCTTGCTCAGACCTCCTGCCAGAGACTTCAACACAGGGCAGAGCCACACCAAGCCAAGAGCTCACACCAAGGCTCAGCATGCTCAGCCCCTTCCCCAGGCACCTTAAGGAGAAGGACAGGCAAGAACAGACCTCTCACTCCATCATACGTCACTTTTCTTCATTTTATTCTTTTATTTGTACAGCTATATTTTACAGAATGCATTAATGCAGTTTAGACACAGCCCAAACCCTGTCTCCCGAGATTGTTTATAACACAAGCATGTAAAATAAGAACAAAAAAAATAATCCAAAACAAAAAAAAATAGAACATTCCCTCACTAGAGAGTTCCATCAAAACTCCTTTTGCAACATCAGGCTGTACCTTGAAGAAACTGAGCTCAATATAGTCCATACACTGAAAACTTCCATTGAAAAGAAAGGCACCGTGCGAAACCACATTTTACATATATACAAACTGAGAACTAGAACAAAAAAAATTACACTTTATTATTATTTTAAATTCCTTCTGCAGCTTTGTTGGTTTAATACACACTTTTTTGTAAATTGTAAACCTTCACTTGCAAAAAAATACAAATACACTGATGCATTTAGACAAAATATTTTCTTACTTGTACAGATGCAATACTTTAAAATATCTCCTTAAGTGCTCTATCATAATAAAGATTCTCAGAGTGGCTTCTGCCTGCAGAGTCCAACTGAGCCTTTAATGCATTTTATATATTTTAATATAGCTTTTTTAAAGGTCTATATATATTTATTTTATATATATATTTATATATTTATATCTATATATATTTACAACTCTGCCATAGATTCCTTCACCTTTGGTTAAAAAAGTTAAAGCCCTCTCTTTAATAGCATACTTTCTCTTTAAAAGAACACACATTTTGCATACAAAAGAAAAAAATCTGTTCCCATAAATCAACATTACATTCCTCATCTTCAAACGGCAAAGGCTGTGAAGGTTAGACTCCAGAGTTTATCAACACTCCACTGCACAGACATTTAAAATGACTATTTTAAATTTTTTTATGTTTTATATACAGTAAGATCTTAATAATTTTATTTTTTCTTTTTGTTTCACATAACTGGGAAAAATAAAACCCGTGTATTTGTAATTTTTTTTAAAATTTCTAATGTTTCTCCACCTATCTGTACTATGGGTTTAGAGGCACTCCATCACGTGATGAATATTTTTTGCCTGTCTCTTTTTTTTTTTTTTTTCTCTTTTAAAGTGTTGCAGGTATCCTTTGGACAGCTTCTCCCCGCCGTGCCCCCCAAGACGACCTCCTCCTGGGCAATCCTGTGCCTTCAGCAGGCTTTGGGGAGCTCCGGGGGCACCTCGCTGCCCGAGATGCGGTACTGCACCTTGGTGTTGGTGATGGCCCCGTGCTTCTGCCGCAGGTGGAGCCGCAGCTGGCTTTTGTGGCGGAAATGCAGGTTGCACTTCTCACACTGTGGGGCGACAGGCAAAGAGACAGGGTGTGAAACGCCATCCTTCCCTCGGGGCAACAAATCCCTGCTCCCCACCAGAGGTCCCAGGACACACATGGTGGGAGGAGCAGCACCTGGGGCACCCCATCCCGAGCTTTCAGCACATATTGGTTTATGGAATGCACAAAGGGCAAATGACTCAGAAGATGACTCTGACTCTGATAGACATAGCACCAAGCTCCATATCTAGGTGATCAAACCAGCTACAAGGCTATTTCTGGAGCTGCTTTTGACCTCTGCCGAGCAGACGATGGCTCCAGGATGTTTGGATGTCAAGCCCGGCTTGGATTCCCTTTCTAGCAGATGGTGAAAGCCAGGAAAGCCCCAGCAAAAAGCTGGAACTCTACAGAGCTGCAAGCAAGGCTGGGCAGGCTGCTTGCTGGGTGTGAGTATCACCATCAGAGGGGAGCTCAGGCCAGGCTATCTGCTCCTTTCCCCCATCCCCACACACCACAGGCAGCTGTAATTTAAGCATAGCTATTTGAAGAAGTATGGGGTGGAAGAAAAGAGCAACTACGATGTACCCGGCTTGGGCTGCATGTCAGTGTTTCCAACACAGCCACACCTGAAAAAATATCACATCAGCATCAGCTCATGCCCAGGAGGGAAATGGGGCATGAGAAGCAGGGATGTGACCTTGGTGTGGGGCCTCTTGAGGTTGGCAAAGGGCATTAGGATGCTGCAACCAGCCTGTGCAAATGCCCTTGTGTCTTCCCAGCCCCCCAGGCTTGGCAGCATTGTCCCCCAGCCCAAGCTGATTCCCAACCAGCAAACAAAGCAGGGCCACTCACATGATATGGTTTCTCTCCTGTGTGGATTCGAAGGTGACTTTTGAGGGTCTGCAGGTGCCGGAAGCGTGTGCCACAGATCTCACAGGGGTATGGCTTCTCCCCGGTGTGAATGAGCACGTGAGCACGCAGGTGGGCCACCTGCAGAGAGAGCTCTGGGTCAGGACAGCATCCTACTGGGAGCAAGGGTATCCCTATGGGAATGGGGTTCTGCCCAGACATGTTTTTTGGTCTATTGGGCTATAGCTGGGAGTCAGGGCCATGTGTCTGAGCTCTGATATCTCCAGTCTTTAAGACAAAATGGAGCAGAATAGCTACAACCAGCAGTCAGGCTTCCTTACTAAGCCAAACTGTCCCCCTCAGACCTTAAGGTTCGTATTTATCCCACAACACCCTGGGAAGAGCTGCCCAAAATAGCAAGCTGGGCCATCATCAGCCTCCTCCCTGCTCTGAGGCATCACCAGTCTCGGTGGTGAAGATTTGCCAGTCTTGGGCAGAAGATCTAACCATATCCCACCTCCCCAGGCACTGCAGGTCCCAGGAGCTACACATACCTGGACAAATCTGGCCCCGCAAGTCTCACACTTGTAGGGTTTCTCCCCAGAGTGGATGCGTGTGTGGGTTTTCAGGTTGGCTGGTCGGTTGAACTGTGCCCCACAGATGTTGCAGCGGTACGGCTTCTCTCCTGCAGAGCCCAAAAGAAAGGGTGATGGATTAACTCCAGGTGTGCTCAGCACCCAGGATCCATGCTGTTCCCCAGAGTTAAGTCCCTTCAGGTGCCAGACCCCATGGCATGAAGCACTAGCCCTGACTCCTGTCCCTTTTGGAGATGGCTGTGGACAAGCAACAATTGGGCAGGGTGTCTACAGAGCAGGGTGAGCTCAGGAGGCAGCTTTTCTCTTTTGGATTGGGAGCTGCAACCTTCAGGGCAAGAGAGAAAGTCAGGCAGCTCTGCCAGCAAGGATTAACAGCATCATTCCTCCTGACCCTGTGATAGCAGCTGGCACCTACATCTCCCTACAGCTGTCAGTAAGCACTCTTGAACACTGTCCTGGTACTTGTGTTGTCTCAGTCCCCTGCACAGCCCTCCTGGAGCTCAGCTGAGACTGTGGGAATTTGGGTCTAATTCAGTGCAGCAGCACAGAGTCGTCAGCCCAGACTTCCCTTCCTCAGCTTGTGAACTGGCTGTTGACATGTTAAGTATTAAAAGCATGAAATAAAATAAGTTTGTCAGCAAATGACTAAACCCTTAATATCCTCTTCCTTTCTCAGCTTTCATTGTGCTGATTCACAGAGTCCATCCATTCACAGATTTTCCTATCAGCAGAGTTTATGCCAAGGTAGATGTGACCTGGATTTCTAGGATGTAAAAATAAATCTCAAATTTCTCCCTAAATGTTCTTTTGATTATTATTTTTTTTTTTTTTTAAGTCTACCACAAAGTCACCTGAAGGCCATGCATTTGCTCCCGGTTATGAATTTTGTACAACACCTTTAAAAACAGTGGTGCCCAGTGCTTTACATCAAAGGAGGTTGAGTTCCACCCCTGCTGCAAGAGCAGGTATCTCCCCTATTCCCAGGTTTTGTGCTCTGTCCAAAGACTCCCTGGCAGTGCCAAGTAAAGCACTTTGCTCTTCTCATCACTGACAGCTTGTGACACAGAGCAGAGAATGCTGCACCAGGCACAAACCTAGCCATAGACACCCACATGCTCCCCAGCCCACAGTTTCCCCAAAGCTGTCCCCATAGCCCACGCTGTACCTGTGTGGACAGTTTTGTGGCTGGCGAGGTTCCCCTTGTAGCGAAAGGAGGCCTGGCAGCGGTCACACTTGTAGGGCTTGTCACTGTGGACTTGCAGAGAATGTCTCTTGAGAGAGGCCTCCTCGGAGAACCGGCAGTCACACTCATTGCAGAAGAAGGCTCCGTTCTCTGGGAGGGCATAGAGGAGCAATCAGATAGGCAGTGCATGGATCACCTTCTTGATAGGCTATGGGATGGATTTGGGATGGAGGAGAGGGCAGCCAGAGCAAGTGTTGGAACAAGCAGCCAAGTGCAGGGGTTCATGTTAGCTGTGCTTGCATCGTGCTGTGACCTCCTGCCCTTGTGCACACAGCAACAACATGCATGGTCTGAGAGTAAAGTCATAACGAGCTCTCGTTTAGAGCTCTCTCCTTTCTCTCTCCTTTAGTGACACACAGGCTGCTTCCAAGAAGCCAGCATGTCACCTGGACATCTTTCAGAGAGGTCCATGAAAGCCCCTTAAGATATCAGGCATCCTCCGAAGGATGCTCAGCACTGGAGCACCTCCTGCACCTTTAGAGGTCTTTAACCTTTACACGTACAGAGGTCTGCCTTGAGCTTGGGAAGACAATCATCACCCAAATAATAAGGCAGGTTCCCCCAGTAGGAGGATGCCCAACTCTTAAATGTTGTGTTGAGTGTTCTCACAGTGAGGTTCCCTCCTTGGATTTCTGCCCACACGACAGGTGGCAATGCTGCATTCCCCCTTCCTGAGCTACAGGCAGATGAGTGCACAGATACCTGTCTTTGAGCTTGTGGGGTTTTGCAACAAGATTGCAAGCCTCATTATCTACATTTCCCCAGATGTGCACACTGGGCTCCCTGATAATAAAGATATCATGACGGATGCATGAGACATGCCAGCTTGCCCAATCCCCATTACGGGTCATTACATCTGTCAGGCTTGTTCTCCTGTGGTTCTGGTGGGGTGGGGTGCCCTTGTTTCCTGTCCTTACCTGCCAGGTTTGCAGCAGGTGATTAACTCCCTGCACAAGGTATCTGGATGGTGCTGGGGAAGGGGACGAAGGTAGCAATTCCCATGCCCACACAGCTGGGCAGACAGTTAAGAGGGAGCTGTAAAGCACTGTGGGATCCACCAGCATCTGGGACAGGTCTGACTGTATGTTTGATCACAGGGCACTCAGTCATGGGTCCCTACATTGCACAGCCCCCCAGCTGCTGGTTGAAAAAGATGACCAAGGATACAAGACTCACCACAGCTGGAGTCCGAGTATTCAGACTGGGTTTCCCCCATCTCTTCTCCAAAGTTTGAGCCAGGGGTATGAAGGCACATCTCAGTATGTTGTGGGGACTGGCAGCCACAGGAACTGCACTTTGATGAATGCATGTACAGTGGGGACTGCCCTTCGCTGCTCCGAGGGGACCCATCCCGGGACCTGTGGAAAGAGAACAATGTACACAGCTGTGAGAAGGCTCTTGCTGTGCTCAAGACACCAGACCCTTCTGCATCCCTCCTGACACAAGAGACACACACTTTATGGGGACATCTTTGTGGTGAGCTGCACAGCATAGCCCTGATCAACAACAGGTCCTTAATCCTCAAACCTCCAGATGTCCATCACCAAATGACCTCAAATGTCTTTAGGAACATCCAGGTACAGAGGATAGCATATTTTTCTCTGATACTTTGGCCATTCCAGTGCTTACAGACAATAAAAAGCTTGAGGCATAGGGAGTTTGGTGGAAACACAGGCTAGGCAAATCCAGGCTTCAAAAATCATCCAGAACTGCCAAAGTTACCCAGGGATTCACAACCCAATGTTCCCAGTTGCTTTGCCAGTTGACGCTGGCACCACTACAGTGGGGATGGTGGGCACTCAACGTCACTGGCAGCCCTCCACCAAATGCAGGGGCTTCTATCTGCTCATGACTGGACTACCCAGCCCAGTACTACAGATATTTCACACTTCCAAACCCTCATCAACAACGCAGGAAGTCCTGTTTCTCAGGGGGGAGAGGCATGGGGGGTAGAAATCTTCTCACCTGTTAACAATATTGTTGAGTCTGCTCGCTTGTGGGATAGTAGAGTCTTCACCATTCACGCTTATCTTGGTGGGGGATTGCACATTGAGATGCTCTGGCTCCATGGACTGCTGGCAAGTGGACATGGGCACATAGGTGCGAGGAGAGAGGGTTCCCATCTCATTCTGGTCAGCGCTGTCTTGCTTGGTGTTCTGGTTGAGGGAGTTGAGGACAATGAACTTGTACTTCTTCCAGTTGCAGGCTTTGGGGTCTGTGGGGCTCTTGGTGAAGAGGGAGCTGGAGTTCTGACCGATACGAGCATTCTTGCTGCTGCTGGACTCAGTTGGTGAGTTGGGCTGACAGTCTGACTTCTGTGGGCTCTGAGGGCTGATGAGTCCCTTGCGGTCCAGGGGTGTGTTGGTGGGCTCAAAGTGCTGGCTGATCTCATCCTCTGAAGAGGTCCGCTCCTCCTCTTTGGCCACTTTATCACAGGGGAAGTAGGGGTTGTTCCGGACTGAAGGGATGACAGGTTTGGGCCCAGAGGCCACGCTGTAGTGCATGTCACTCCTGGCTTCTTCAGCAGCACCTTCTTTTGGAGCATAGATTGTAGCATGGCACATGTTGGCAGAGATGTCGGTAATGGTTCTCACATACTCAGTGGGGATTGTCCTGGAGCTGTCGCATGGCAGGATCCTCTCCTTGGGGAAGGCACCTGCCCTTGAGAGTTCAGAGAGAGGCATCCTCATCTCCCGCAATTCATCATCCACTAGGAAGCTATTGAGAGGGAGAGGGCTGTATCCGTGGTAGGAAATGGGGGATCCAGACAAACTGTTGATCAAGCCAGGTGCAAAGGCCCTCCCATTGCAGAGGGACCCGTTTTGAAGAGGCATGCTGTTCTCTGAGACATCTCTGCTCCGATAAGCCATCACCTCTGGGTGGCCCAGCATCCGTCCAGCCAAAAACTCTTCCCTTGGGGTCTTCACAGCAGACATCATCTCTGCTTCACTGGAATCGGGGAAAACAGGAGAGACACTGAAGTAATTTTCAGCCCATACAGACACATTTGCAGATACTTTGTCAGCTCTTCCCCTGCCCACCCAAACACACAGTCCCAGGCTCTTCAAAGTTCACCAACTGCACTCACCTAGACTTGACAAACTTTCGGCAGGTGTCAACCACATGCTCCATCTGCAGGTAGAGTGCTGTGGCCATCACAGCCATGATATTGTTCTCCCTCAAGTTCAGGCGGGAGGTGTACATGAAGTCCAAGAGGATGCAAAACCCCTCAGGGTTAATTTCAGGATCCAGGTTGATGACATTCAAGTTGCACTTGAGCTGGTCAGTGAAGATGCTGTAGAAGAGGCCACTGCAGAGGGGAGACAGTAGAGAGGATAAGTGTTATGACAATTCAAAGGCAAAAAGGAGAATTTGTATGAAATCTCTGAGGACAGAGGGGTTCGTGAATGGGAAGGGAGGAGGAGGAGGCAATTACAGAATTCCCTGAGCTTCCCCCTTATTATGAAGCTTGGTTTCTCAGCTTAGTAAGCGTCTTCTGCATTGCACTTTTCCCAACTGGAACAGCCTGCTTTTAGATCTCACCTGCTCAACAACTCCCCAGTGCCTCCATTTAGTAATTCCCCAGCTTTTTCGGTTTTTTCCATTGTTGTTCTTACCACCATCCCCTTCCCACTATGACTCATTTCTTTCAGAAGCCTCTCAGGGCATCCACACAGTCTTAAACCAGAAAAATAAAAAAAGAAGAAATGTTGGCAAAACATTTTTCAGACGTTTTAATAGTCAAAGCTTGGCTTTTTGAAATCTTTACACCAAGTCAGCAAGAGAACCTGGAAGGCATTTGCTGTAATTCAACTGGGCAATGGTGAGATATTAATTAGCATTCATTGGGAAGCAATTCCAGCAATCTTAGGAGCTGGAAAGGGATTTCAGACCCCACCAGGCTTTAAAAAATAAATTTAAAAATATAATCAACTAAGGTGGGTGCAGCCAGCAGTCTGGGAGCCAGGGAGGAATAGCTCTAAAAATAGCAGTGGCAGGGGACACCTCGGTCACAGAAGACTCACCCACCCCAGTGAACATCCAGCCCTCCCTCTCCCATCCCATCCCTGTGGCACATCTGTGCTTTGCCTTCAGAGATGTGCCTCACATCTGCTGTGCTCCCGTGGGTCTCCATGGGCTGTGTGTGGGCAGATGTGGGCACACAAGGAGAGAAGTGACAGCAGCACACTGGAGGGAAGCAGTCTCAGCTCTAATCCCATTACAGGTACAAATTTCTTGGCAGCCCCTTTCAGTTCTGCTTCTCTGCCTGTTTCCCTGTGAATCCCACAAGCCCCACAGGACTGCAGCAGTGCTTCTGGAGGCCAAAGCCTGAGGGAGCCAGGGAAGGAGCCTGCTCTCACCTGCAGGCCATCAGGACTGTTTTGTGGGCTCTGAACTGCTCCCGGTTCACAATGATGACAACATCAGTCAGGATATCCCGGCTTCTAAGGCGGTTGAGGTTGAGGAGGACGTCGCTGGCGTGGCGGGTGAACTGGATGCAGCTGTCTGCCGGAGAGGCCATCTTGAGTCTGGGTGAGACAAACATCAGAGCAAGATGAGAATGGGGAACAGCCAGGAAAGCACCCTAAACCCAGGGAAGAGACAGCTGCTGCTCTGGGACATGCTCAGATGGCCAATTGTTCCTGGTAGGGGCAGCACCAGCTTCTTGGTCCCAAGGCAAACAGTCCTGCACCACACCAAGCTCTTGCCAGGCTGCCTAGTGAGCTCCCTGTGCTGACAGCGAGACCTGGCACGTCTCATCCCATCCATCAAACTAGTGGGTGAAGGCAATCAGACCCTCCTGAGGATTAGCCAACCATCTCCTCTTTCTCCCTG
This sequence comes from Rhabdornis inornatus, assembly GCA_013397075.1. Taxonomy (NCBI): domain Eukaryota; kingdom Metazoa; phylum Chordata; class Aves; order Passeriformes; family Rhabdornithidae; genus Rhabdornis; species Rhabdornis inornatus. The sequence continues at coordinate 928,285 of VWZS01004247.1, read as the reverse complement.
ACTCGCCCGTGGCAGCCCCACCCCAGTCCACTCCGCCCACTCAGGTTTACCTCCACAATGCTTCCAACATAGCTTCTAGCCTTCCAACCTCCCTCAGGAGCCATCCTCCTCACCTGTGTGATGTCTGGCTGTAAAACCAGCCACAGGAATCAAAACAAGCCTTAAGGTCCCAATTGAAGTTGAATGATTTCAACATCTGGAAAATCCAGCCCACAGTAGAATACCAGCCCTCACCCAGGAAACTACTTTCCTACTCCCAGGTGGTGGTCACTCTGGAGAAGACCTGTCCACAGTTTCCCAATTAACTAGTGAGGAGTAGAACTCATCTAACCTGCAGGGCTGCTACCCACACCATGGCCCAGCCCCTCCCCATGAGCAAGGTTTGGGTTAGTCGAGGAACACGAAGCCTTCCCCCAACACACCACCTGTTGACCCATCTCAGAGGTGTCCTCCCAACCAGCACCCAGGATGGCCATGTCTCCCTGGGGTTTGGGCTAGAATGTGCATCTTTGGTGTCAAATTCTTCCACTATCAACCCCGTCCCGTAATCCTGACTCCTCCTTCCCCAGTGGCACATGAACATACAGTAGTTTCTACAGAGCAACTGCTCTCCCAAAAACAAATTCCAGCTGGGTCTAATGAAACATTGCATTAAGGAAAGCGGGAGAGAGATTAGGAGGGAAAGCACAAAATTTAAATTTACGTACCCAATGCCTCAATTCACAGTCCAAAAGTTTCTTTCAAACCTACAAATAAATCACAAGAAAAAACCACCACGTTAGCTGGTAACTATGAATTGGCTGTGGCAGGTCACAAGGTTGCTATTTTGCTCAAGTATCAGTTGGATAAAAGCTAGAGATAACAAACCTTCTACTCTCCAGTAAGCTTAACATTTGTTTCTTCCGGTACAGTAAGTTCTTATCGCAATCACAGGCTTTGAGAATCCAATCATAGCTTCTTCCACACCCTCTAGCCCAAACCATGGGCGTATGCCAAAGAGATTTTCATTTCCATGACTCAGGAACTTAAAGGCAGGCGGGGAAGGGAAGTCAAGCGAGAATTTTCTCACCACTTCTTTCAGAGATAACTCTTCCTCTGCCAAGACTGAATTCCTGTCTGGTGCCACATTCAAGACCCATGCCATATTCCCAGCACCTTGTTAACAGGTATGACATGCAAAGTAACATCTGTTGCCACTCTGCTCAGAAACCCACATGCTCCAGCCACTACTGAAAACACCCTGGGATGGGATTGCTGAACAGATTTGGGAGGATATAGGCATCAAGTACCAAAGTGACTTGGCCAGGACTGCACAGGAAGCCAGTGGTGGAGACAATGAGGATGCAGAACAAACGTCTCTTCCCCTTGCTGCTGCCAAAGCCTTCCCTTAAACCACAAGCTGTGTCTCCAGGCACTGGCTTCACCCAGCAACGTAGCTGAGACAGAACAGCACGGAAACCCAGGAGTTAATTGCCTTTCAGAACTCATACTAATCCTCCAAAATTTACTTAAAACCAAACCAAATTGACTTGGCACCAATGCAGGAAGAAGGTCCTCAGGCAGTTGCCTCAGAAGGTAGAAGCACAATAAATAAGTGAGCCAGCAAGACCTTCATCACACTATTTTGAGGACCAGCCCCCAGACTGTTAAGACTGCCAGGCAATTGCAGGAAGCCCAGTAATCCCTGTGAGACAAGGGGTTGTCAAGTGTTGCCTTCCCTCTCCCTTAGTGGGAGATGTGTGGGTCTGGAGCCCAAGCTGCTCTTCCATTCCCAGAGCCACTGGGATGAAGAGATTTAAGGCAAGGTATCACACGCGAAACCCTTTTGTCTTACAGCTTTATTCCAGCCATCAAACACAAATCTTCAGAGCTGCTCTGAGCCTGGCCAGCTTAAAACTTTATGCACATACAAAAAGTGACTCATTTCCCAAATTCTGCAGACTCTGACCTTTCTGTACATGCTCACTGCCAGCCACTCACTACTGTCAATTGCAAGCCAAGGGACTCATAGCATTCTGCAAGGAGCCCAGCACACATCCCTGTGCCCACATGAGCAGACGTGTGTGCTTGGGCAGCTGGCTGGCACCCCAACCTCAGCCAGAGTGGCAGACATGCCCTGCCAGGCTCCGGGGAGTCACCTCAGTGTCACAGTGGTGAGGAGGTGACCCACTTGTAAATCAACGAAGTTACAAACAGCCAGACGAACTCTGTACCTGTGAGCATCATGTGAGAAGCTGCTACTGTTACCAAATCCCCTTATCCACAGTGAGGGCACAGCACTGCTGGGGGGACACCCACCTTCTCTCCCATAGCTGGAGCACCCCAGCACAGCCCCCCTCCCCACCCTTCCAAATTATCCCTCCCAGCATAGCGCTGCTGCAACGTCCACAGCCCCAAAAGCTGGGCCCCAAGAGCTGGGCAGATGCATCCCAAGCATACATCCCAAGGCTGCAGGATGTGGGCATGCAAAGGGAAAGGGACTTTCCTTCCCCTCTGTGCTGAGTTGGGTTAACCCTGCCCCTTCCAGTCCCTGCACAGCACTAGCTCCATACCCAGCACAGGAAGATATTCAGACCAGAGAGAACGGGATGGCAACAAGGACCAAGGACCAGTGATGGGGAGCAGAAAAAACCACTGCAGCCAAATACGGTCTTTGCCATCGAAATCCCCTCAAATCCCATGAGGTTCCTCCAGGCTCAGCTGGGCCAGAGCATCATCCCACACCCCCCATTCCAGTTTTCCTGTCCAGTACCTTGCAGGTGTGGGCTCGCCAGCAGTGCTCGAGGCTGTGTGCCAGGGCTGTCTGTGCCCATAGAGGAAGGTCTGGAATAGGCACAGAGCCCATTTTGGGGGTGGCCACATGGGACAGTCACTGCTGCTGCCTTCCAGGAAGGCAATGGGTCTGCCCCAGCGGTTCAGGGAACAGCCCTTCCCTGCCGGCACCTCCCCGAGAAAACCCATTCCTGGAAAGGAGCCCAGAGCTGGCTCTGCCTCCCTTGCAGCTCCGTGAGCACAAGGAGGGTGCACCTTCGTGTGGGGGAACCTCTTTCAGCTCAACCCCTGGCAAAGGGGAGACCCTCTCTGCTCACTTACCCTAGGGCAGAGGGGAGAACCAGGGACTTCCAATCCATTTTCCTGCCATGCTTCTCCATTGATCTACTCTCCCAGTTAGAAGGACTCCCTTTTCATCCATCCTCCTCCCACTCTGTGCACAGGGGGAACTCCTTGCTCCCCTACCCTTGTTTGTACAGGGGATATACCCTGTGGTCTTAACCCTTCTCCCACCCCCAATCGCACAGGCAGGGAGGAAGGCATCAAACACTCCCCTTCCCTGAGCCCCAATCTCCTACCCCTCCAGAGCCTGCAGCGTCGACTCACTCACATCACCTTAGAGGGGCGGCTGGGCAAAGTCTTCCTTCCCCACAGCCTCATCCCACACAGTGCTCCGAAACTGCCCGCCCAGGGGAAGCTCCGTCCTGCCCTCCTCCTCCCCAGTCCCTGCACCCTGCAGGGTCCCAGCCCCATGGGAAGATCCCTGCTGCCTGCCAGGGTGTGCTGCCAGCTGCCTCTCCACCCTGCCAAGGAATGCCTGGTTTCTCCTGAACAGGGATCAGGGGTGCAACCAAGAAAATGAGGTGGGGTCTGGGAAGCTCCCCAGCACAGCCATGGGTGCTACATGCCACGGTGAAGAAGATGCTTTTTTTCGGCTGTGGGTGTGTGAGTGCCCAGCTCAGCTTTCTGATACCATACAATCCAGGGGCACTAAGTGTCCTTTAGTTGTCACAGCGGAGTTTTATTAGTTTAGTAGCTTCTGGTTACTGTCTAAGCCAAAACGTGTCTGGGTTAATAATAACCCAGGAAGAGACTGAGAGAAGTCCACAGCATCAGCACAGATCAAAAGCAGCATCACTAGTGCAAGCCCTGTCGTATTTTCCACCGTACCCTTCCATGAGAGGATTGCACTCGCTCTATCGAGCGGTCTCAATCTGATCCAATTTCCTGCCAGCAAACAAATGTTTCTAGGAAATGCAATACATTATCTGGATGGGTTTATTATCAGCATTTGGAACCAGGAAAACTGCATATTTTCTCGAGCGCCGCAGGGAACTTTATAGTTCATACTTCAAAAGAGGGTTTAAAGGATTGCCCTTGAAAGCTGGCCCAGCTCAAATCTCCACATTGTTTTGGTCTTTGCAGAAGAAAATGCAGAGGAGAGAGGGGGTAAGCACGCTAAAACTGCCTCCTACTTTAGTTTTCCTACCAAAGAGGACTCCCCTGCCCTCTACGGAGCCAAGCTCTGGCTGTGAGGCAGAGGCAGCGCATGCCCTTGGGAAGCAAGGAGTTGAGCCTTCCTCAGCATTTCAAACGACCCCAAGCAATCCGGCACATTAATTTTTCAAGGGAAGGCAGGAACCATGTGTCCTGGCTGAAATCTAGGGAGCTGCTCCAGAGAACAGAAGACTGACTCCGTGCCCTGCCAACACTGAGCCCTGCACCGAGATGCCGACCCGAGAGCAGGGTGCAGCCAGAGCCGGGTGCCCACAGCTGAGCTGGGTCCCTGGCCCTGCTGGGCCCCGAGGAGGTGTCTGATCATCCCTGCCCCGCACTGGGACAGAAAATTACCAGCTGGCACCTGACCCTCCCTGACTCTGTACTCCTGGGGCTGAGGGTGGCACAGCTCCTCCTGGCACTAAGGAACTGCTTGGGCATCCTGCCTGAATGGGATGAGATACATGCACAGCTTGGGGTGCCTTGGCCAAGGCAGAGACACCTCCTTGCCCCTATATTTAGCCAAAGGAGATGCATTTTCAAAGGGTATCTAGTCCTACAGGACACCTTCTTCAGGACCCATTCAGAACCCCCTGTCTTGTAGTGTGCTTGTCCCAAGCTCTCTCCTCCATAAACAGGGGTCCAACATTCCCCATGGGTACCCAGCACACAGCCCAAAGGGAGCAACTGACCAGGAAAAAGAGGGGAAGGAAAACAATATAAATTAAAAAATTTCCTACCCCTCTCCCAATTGTCCCTAGTTCTCTTTCTGGTTTAAATGGGAAGCTCCACTGAGATTACTGGGGTTTTAAAGCAGTCCTGAAGACTACCCACTTGCTCCAATTTACGGGTGTGTGTCTTATATCTGCCAGTGTCCTGCAGTGAAGCTAACACACAGGATCTAGCTTGGATTTTAAAAAAAAAAAAAAAAAAAAAAAAAGGAGGACTACATTTGCAGTCTAAATTTGCAGTCTGAAGGAGCTTACTGGTTAGATGCTGACTTAGATACTGCTCTAACCAAACTGCAAACTGTGAACTCCTGAGGTTTGCCAATGCCTGCTGTAAACATGGAAACCAAGTGTCACTTTTTGCCAAACAGAAGAGTGGTTTAAAAATAGATCTAGAGAAGAATACAGGCACTTGGCATACAGGGCTCCCGTTTATAGACTCCCTTGCTACTATAAAATGGAGCAAGAGGTTATGAGCACACAAGCAACTTTCCACCAAATTTAGATTTTACCGACTTCTCAGAAAAGTGAAAACAATATTTCAGGCTCCAGCTGAACCAGTAAAAACTCCTTGAGCGAAGTTCTCAGCCCAGGTATTATACGGACAAAAACAGGCACGAAACAGTTCTTCAACCTTTACACCATAAATATATGAAGGTACATAAGTTGCACACTGACAAGTGCATCTACTGATTAAAGCTTCATTTTATTCATCTATAGACTCTGCAAAAAGGTTTTCTTTTTCATGGAGAATCCAAATAAAATGAGAGGACAGTCTTACCATACAGGACTGGCACACAAAGTTTTACCACCTGTATTTGTATGGGGTTTTGAGGATAACGTTACTGTTTACTAAGAAAAAAAAAGTGCTCCAAACCCAAACACTATCCCTACAAATTCATATTGGGCTGCTGCAGTTGGAGGCTGAAAGCTTTCCCCACCCAAGGGGAAAAAAAAAAAAGGGGAAAAAAAAAAGCCTAGCTTTACAATGCATCCTAAATTAGGCAAAAATTCAAGGGCAGATTAACACCACAACTCGGAAAGATTTTCACATGTGATTTCATGACCAGACCCAGAGAGAACTCCATATGGAAATGTCAGTGACTTTAATAAGTACTCGGTTGTTTCCAATTAGGCTCCTTAAGTAAGTTCAGTGGCATCCAGAGTTTCCTCTGCCACCTTCCTCCAAGCTGGCAAGCATTTTTTTTTTCTTCTTTTTTTAACGAGCAGTTAATAAACATGTTCCCACTCCGCCGAGGCTCCGGCCCCGTGCGGAGTGGCAGGAGGTGACACTAGATGGCACCAGTTCGCTTTGCTGCAGGAGCAATATTTCCCCTTGGAAAATAAAACACCCCAACCAAACCTGGAAAACATATAATTTTGTCGATGCAATTCTGTTTCTCTTAAAACGCGTCTGAGCAACATTATTTTTATGAGCTTTTCCAGCCTTGTTTTGAAAAACTTAATGTTTCTGCTAGGCTTATTTTTGTACCATCTAACAGCTGGCTAAATCCTCCCTGCGCTGCAAACAGGGATGTCTAAAAAGTGTCACAAAGACTTTTGACAGATTTTTTTTTTATTGTTTTGTTTTTGGGGTGGGATTTGTAAGAATCACTTCTCATTCCAACTTCTTCCTTTGCAATAATAACTAACCAGTTAACCTCCACTTCCTCTCCCAATATTGACTCAGACAGTCAGAACTGAGGGGGATTGGAAATTAAAATGCATCTTGAGATATCTTTGATCTGTTTTACTAATCAAAATTGAACACCAAGAGATGAACTCTTTTCTTACTGAAACAGTGTAATAATCCATTCTTATGGAAAATTTCTAGACAACCTTTGAATATTTTAATGGCTTGGTGGTATGTATCATAGGGCAAAATGTTTGCAATTTATAATGCAAGTTTTAAAACCTGCAATCCTACCCTTAGGAGAAAATAATCTCCGGGTCTGCCTCTCCATGCATATATAAACAGAGGATTCCCCCAAAATATTCTTAGAGCAGTTTTTGAACTGTAACCCCCTCAAGGGCTGGAGGAAGGAGCCGGCATTTGCTCCTAAAGCTCTTATCCTTTAAATCCCTGAAACAGTATGGAAAATAATAATTTTTAAAGCATTTAAAAGCTCGGGAGAGGAATCAATAAGATTCCCAGATCGAATAAGGGCCTGATCCCAAACCCAGCCCGGCTGACACTTCCACTGGCACAAGTAGGAATTTGGCCCAAGNCCCCCCCAAGAAGCCAAAAACAAACAGCGCTGTCTCTTCCCCGTCCGCTGGCGGCGGTTTCGGGGGTGCAGCGGCGCGGGGCTTGCGCGGCTCCCCGCGGCCGATCCGCTCGCTCCAGGAATAGCGTGTGGCCAGGGGCCAGCCCCGCGGCTGCCGCCGGCAGATTTACGAGCGCCTGTCCCCGCGCCAAGTCCGCCGCGGTAGTAAACACAGGGCAAGGGCTGCGCTGGGGGCAGCGGGGGGCTCCGCATCGCGCCCCGTCCCTCGCATCCCTCGCACGGCTGCGCTCCGCGTCCCCCGC
>VWZS01004247.1:763729-918078 GCA_013397075.1 Rhabdornis inornatus | reverse complement strand
TAAATTTATTTATTTTGGGGTGGGGGGTCACTTTCGCGTTTCTAAAACACCCTCCCCCCCCAAAAAAATACCCCAAACCAACCAAACAACCCAGCAAGCAAAGCCAGGAGCCAGCTGCATTGTTCTGGATTTTTACTTTTTTTCTTTAATTATTTTTTTTCCTCATTCAGCTTTTTTTTTTTTTATATTTTTTTGCTAACAGCCACACTCGGCTCAAGGCCTCCAATGGGATTTACTCTTGGGGAAAGAAGCTTCTTCCTTAAAGACGGTTCCCCATGAACTCCCCATATTCGTTTTTGGTTTTATTTTAAATTTTTTCTTCTTTTTTATTTCTTTACCAGAATTCTCCAGACAAAAAAAAAAAAAAAAAAAGATTTTGATGATTTTCTCTTTTTTTTTTTTTTCCATCCATGTTCTCTTTTCCTTTCCAGGACATTCAAGTGGTGGGTTAATTCTGTGTAGCTGTTTTGTTATTGTTGCAAAATAATCTGTAAGTCTATAAATATTTTGCTTGTATGGAATTGTTGTACTGTGCTGGGCATGCAAAATCGCTTTGGCTTTTCTGGAAAGAGATTTTATTTCTGCACTTTTTGCCTCTTGCTGGGCAGAGGCCTTTGCTGGGAGCGGGGGGAATAATGCAAAGCCGTGGCAATCAGCGTCTCGGGTGGGTTTCCAGGGGGTGCAGAGGACGGGACCTGTCACCCCAACCTTCCCCGCTCCTCAGTGGAAATGTAGCTCCCTGGATGTAAATCTCCGGAGATTTCTTGCATCTGTCCTCCAGCCTCGCGTGTTTATTTCTTGGGGGCCTGCAGCAAGGGTTGGGTTTGGGGGTGGTTCGGATCGCTCCTTTTGCTTTCCCGGTGGGGTTTTTGGGCTGCGAGCTGCCGGTCGGGGTGGTGGGGAGCGAGGGAAGGCACGCTCTGGGCTGTGAAGGCATTCCCGGGCCGTGGTGATTAATAGAAATTTGTTTACGAGAATAACCACCGCAGGTCACGGTGCCCTCGGTCCGCCGGTGCAGTTGCTCGGAGCTACTGATTCCAGCACTGGCGAGCCCATGGAGCGGCCACCTTGGACGCAAAGTCCCCGGGTGCTGTTTTTATTTTGATTTCTCAGCTGAGCTCCCGAACCGAAACATTTTAAAGCAAGGAGGTTGGGGGGGAGCGGGGGGGTAATAAATTAGGAAGAAAGCCCTTCTGCTAATACGACTCGTCATTAAAAATAGCCTGGTGGCAACGCAGGGATGGTACTCCCGAGACACTTGAGGTGGTACAGATATGCTGGAGAGACGGCTTCCCTGTAGTTAAAATGCAGTATGGAATTCCCAGGGAGTGAGTGCAGCTGTAGCTGTGTGACTTGTGCCACTCCGATCCCGGCCCCGGGCAGGGAGCGGGCTCCCGTCTCCGCAAGTGACCAAGGAGGGACGGACCCAAGAGTACCAACTCTGTTCCGGGATTTTGATTTGGTTTGTTTTTTTTTTCCCCAGAAATGAAACCTAAAGGAAGGGGGTTGTTGGGGGCGACAGATCTGCTGTGTTTGTAATTTCTCTGCAGTGAGTGACGCTTTCGCTTTAGCCGGAGCCCAGCGAGCCCCGCGCCCGCGGGACGCTCGGGAGCAGCAGCGAGAGGGCGGCCGCTTGGGGGATTTTTGGTGGAGACCCGAGGTCGAGCACAGCTTCCGTTCGAGTAGCACTCTTACGGGGGAGATTTCTCACTCTGCCTGGCCACAGCCAAGCTGGGCTTGCATCAGAGTTTCCATCCTAACCCGCCTCGTTGCGGGGACATAGGGAGCAGCCAGCAGCATCCCTTTCGGACTGGGAGCTGAGCGGCCTGGGCGCCTTTGCTGAGTTTTTGGCCTTTCTCCTCTGGTGTTATACCTTCTCCTACTCCCTCGCTGTCACCCAGGGCCCGGCTGCAGCTGCCCACGGGCTCTTGCCACTCGCCTCTACTCCACAGTGCTTCCTGCCACCCCCAAAGCAGCAGTGGTGCCTGTGGTGCCTCGCTGGGGACTTCAGGGAGCTGGGGATGGAGTAATTTCCTTAGGAGCCCTCTGCTACCACCGGCCACAGGGATCATCTCTGAGTGAGGCCTTGCCACCCTCTTCCTTTGCCTTCTTCCTTTTCTGTCCCAGCTCTGGGGACCAGCACGGCAGGCGCTGGCAGTGGTGGTGGCTGCCAGGGTGGCAATGTCCCGGTGGGACACCTTCCCCTGCCTCCACAAGCCGACAGTGAGTGTCTTCTCTTTGGGGGAGAACAGTGGTGGGGAGGGTCACTGGTGGGAGTGTGCAAAGCCACCCATGTCGGCCGTGGGACGTTTCTCAGTAGCCCCAGGCTCGGCGTGGCTCCTGCACACCCACAAGGTGCCTGTGTGGCACGTGGAGGAGCAGCAGCTCGGCCCTGTCTGTGGGAGGCTGTGGCAACCCCGCTGAGGGGGTCAGCTCCACGCACTCCTCTCTCAAAGACACCCTCTACGCTGCAGAGAGCTGCTCACCCAGTCAAGGGTTTGAACCCTCAAGTGCCACTCCTCAAAGTGGTGGCAACGCTGGAACAGAGGTGATGCTGCTGGGAAATGGTCCCCTTTGGATTTGGCAGGGATATTTCTGATCATGCTGGAGCAGCTCCAAGGAATAGGAGCAGAGGCAGGAGCAGTGCTGGGCATCACCACAGGTCTCACACCCTCTTATGGACTGTCCCTCTCCAGCTTCTTCATGTCCTGCCCTGGCAAAGCTCCTGGGATGAAAAGCAACCCCTCTGCCTGTGTGCTGGCGTGCAGGGCACGGAGCAGTGTGAAATTATTCAGCCATCCTTGGGAGCTGCGGTTGGATGCTGAAGGGCCTCGGAGCTGGAGGTGCTGCTTGGCAGCAAGGGGAGTCCCCAGGCTTGGGTCATTTCCCTCCGGGGGACACAGAGCAGGTTTTTATGGTATATCGAGGCCAGTGCGTATTTTTCCCAGGTGAACTGCACCCCTGGAAAGAAATGCCTTGTCTTCTACAAAACACTGCTTAAATAAACAGTACCCCACTATAATTTTTTCTTTTGAAATTAACTCCTTCAGGCCATTAGGCTTCCCCATCCTCACATAAAAATAACTGCCAGGACTTCTAAAGGGAAAAAAAGAATGTGGCTAAGAGAAAAGTTTAGCCTGACAGAAGAGAGCCTGTGAACCTCTCTGTTCCCTGTGGCCCTCAAGGATGGGTTTCAGGAACAGCCTGCCCATTTTGGAGCTGGGTGCCGTGGCATGAACATTACTTAAAAGGAGTTTTGTGCATATTAATGTGAATGCAGCGAGGCCAGGCTGCGCAGGGACAGCCGAGTCCCTGCCTGAATTCAACTATCTTGTTTTCTAATCTAACCTACTTTTTTTCTTTTGCCTCTTTTTTTTTTTTTTTTTTTTTTTTTTTTGTCAGAGGCCAGTGCTTTGCAGGAACCTGTTCTCAGTGCAATCTCAGAGCTTTTTGTGGGTGTCTGATTTCTGTAACACATTTTGGTTTCCAGTATGAATGTAATGTACAGAGAACATCATGACACTGCTCTAGGTGTATGTGATCTTATCTACCTGACATTTAAGGTTTTTTAAACCGTCCAATTCATCTGATTTGCATAAAAATCACATGATTTTAGGTTTTTTTCCTTATTTTTTTTCATGCATTGTCATAACAAACTACTAAGGTTTACCAGGCTGTTTTGTGTCTGTCAGCATGAGCACAGGGCCCATTTCTCTCGTCTTCATTCCTCCCTGGTGGAGGTTGGGGATGTCAAAGGCGGCACTTGGAGGGGACTTGTGATCCCAGACAGCCGCTGAAATCCTTAATAAGCAAATATGTACAGTTTAACTTCCCAGAAACAAAGCAGCTGAGCATGCATGCCATGCAGTTGTTGTTAATTTAAATAGTCGAGACTTCGTTTTATTGATAAGGAAACTCCTCTGGAACAGCCCCCCGGATCCCAGCAGGCTCCCCCTGCTGCAGCCGTCCTCATTACAAAACAAGGCCGCAATTAAAATAAACTCCAAGAGCTAAACAAACTGCTGCCTCTTGCTGGTCATGTGTTAGCTTTAGCCTTTAGCGCAGAACAAAATGTTTTCCTGGGTATCAGAAGAGGCATGGGCTCTGACTGGCAGTAGAAGAGGGAGCAGCAGCTGGGCATATGGGAATGGCAGGGAGCGGGGTGCTGCAATGCTCATCGGGGCTCCTTTCTCTTGCTTTCTTTTTATTTTTTCTTGTTTTAAATTTGAGTGTTTGTGATCTAACTCAGTCTTTACTGCAAGGGAAAGGGCTGGAAGTGAAAAAACTTGAAAGTCGTGGTAAAACCTGGCTGTCCCAGCACGTTCTGGGCACACCTGACCGTACCTCACCCTTGCCCAGCCTGGCTCCCACTGAGCCCACCTGCCACAAGCCCCTGGCCCGATCTGTGCTACTCCTTTCACGTCTCCTGCAGAGGCTTTAGGGGGCTGCAGATACCACTTGGCATCTGCCAGCATCTGGATGGGTACTGGGAAGGGAAGCCCAGGGTGCCCTGGAGGACAGAACCAGAGGGATGAGGAGATGGATGGAGGGAGGGACAGCCAGGGGCTGTGGAGGGGTATGTGGCTGGCCAGCCTGCAGTGCCTCCACGCCATGCCATGGCTCCCCACACGGCCTGAGAACACATTTTAACTCCTGTACCATGTCCAGACATCCCGTTTGGGGTAATGAATCGCACTCGGATGAATACTCTGTAAGAAGAGCTGCTCTGATGATGGAGGGGTGTGCATCCATGCTGTGTGCATGTCAACCCCCAGGATAATATTCTGGCAAAATTGCCCAAATCACTGGCATATCTGCTTGGTGCTTGCTGCCAGGAGACAGTGTAGACTTGCCTGTCAAAAATTACTTTCTTGCCACATAGGAGCAAAATATCTGCCTGTCTTCTGCCTGATCTCCCAAACCGGCTGAGCGTAAACAGCAGCTCTTGGAAGGTGGGTAAGGACTGTCCCTGTTCCACTGAGCACTCACAGCCCCATATCAGTTCTGCCCCATCTTTGATTCAAAAGGGAAACTTCATCCAGAATTTTCAAGCTGCAGACAATTACCCTCCCCCAGTCGATTTTTAACCAGTTATGGACCAAAGCCTGTTTGTGCCTCAGTGGGTCTGTGTCAGGCAAGAAGCCTCCTGGCAGGGGACATGGTGGGGGAGCCTTCACCTAATCAGCATCCCCAGCCCAATTCCTTGCTTGTCCCCAAATCTTGTCATCCTGGCACCACCAAACTGAAATGTGTGACCAGTGGAAGCTGAAAATCCCTGGCTTGTGGCTGAGCAGCACTACTAACCTCTTTTATTTTCAGCAGATCTGTCAGCGTTCAGATGTTACAAGGAAAAAACCTCACTAACCCCTACAGATTCTTCTCTGATTGTGAGTTGTGCTGAGGTAGTTCAAACCCAATGTGTAAGTTGCTTTGTTGGGGAAAAAAGTAATAAAAAGAATAAAAGGCAGTGCTTGCTTTGGATGGTTTATGGTATTATTTATTACTTCTACACCTCAGAGAATCTTGCAGATACCTGATATTAAAAATCAGCAGAGAGCCTAAGAGGCAGGACAATGCCTCAAACTTTTACAGGCACAAGCACATTGTAATTAAAAGAGGGATTTGCATTGACCCTGATCGTTCTGAAACAGGCCTCTAAAGTTCAGACTAAACTAGCCTGGTTTATTTCTGTTTTTTCTCTAATAACTCCCCGGATGTCTCAGCCAGTAGAGCGCTGTGTGAATTTCAATTTCTCTCTTCAAATAAAACATCGACAAAATTTTTATATTCTTTGAAATGATCTGTGCAATTTTGTTCACGGAAACTCTTTGATTTAGACTTAAAGGATTTAGTGACTGGATAGGAGGGTATCTGGAAGTAATGGTGAAAATGGTAATTATTTGTTTTACTGCCTTCTGGAATTCTTTTATTTCTCCGTACTATCTCTAAAAGCATGTCTGGCAGTAACAAGCTGTCTCTAAAAGAATTCAATTAAATGTATTGCCAACAGAATATTTTATAATTTTTTATACCAGTAGTTAGAGTGTTAAATAATATATTAGTAGATTTATAGACTACATTTAGGTATGACTATGAATAGCTACAGTAAAAACTCAGAATATTCATGTAAAAAGGGAGGGGAGGAAGTTGGTTTCTGGGGTTTAAGATTTTTTTCTCCTCGTCCTTATTTGAGTTTCAGTTTTAGGACTTAAAAAGAATTAGATTTTCACATCTTTTTTCTGTTATTCTCAAATGACAAGAAAAAGTCAGCTATTTTTTGAGACAAAAATTCCCGTGAGATTTCTCCTTGTTTTAAATAATTAAATATTAAAGGAGTAAGAAAGAAGCAGGCAGATCCTACGATATGGACATGAATCAAATGGGATATTTATTTGCATAGGTATATGGCAAATAGGAAAAAATCGATCCCGAAGCTGTATGAAATTGCCAGTTACTCCATTACAGTGTTACAAATAGATTATTACCCATAAGAACGTAACTCTTAATGTCCTAAAAATAATTTAATGCTGGGATTATTTTATTTAATTTGGTGAATGACAAATATATTTTTGATTCCCATAAAGCAGAAATAAACCATCTCCCAGGAACTGGGACCCAAATCCAACTGCTCCCCCCCACCTCCTATTATTTTATTGACATTTTTTCCTTTTTTTTTTTCTTCTTGTTTTCTTTTTTCTTTCGAAAGTCTCATCGTCTCTTCTGAATTTTGCAGTTCATTTCTCATTCCTTCTCCCTCAATAAAAACACTTTTCATCACAAAACTTGATACTTTTTTCCTTCCGAGCCTCCCTGTGAATTGCCTCTCTCCCTCCAGACAAGTTTCGAGGATCAACAAGTTAACCTTCAGAAAGATTACAAAGGTACAAGTGGGCTGCTTAAGAGGTGAATCATTAAGCGTAAGGTGAAGTATAGGCTGCAGAAGGTTTCAATTAAAGTGACAGTCGAGGCAGCCTTTGCCTGCCCGGGAAGGTTTGCTTTTATCGTCAGAGCCGTGCTGGGAGCTGGGTCCATCCCAGGCAGGGAGGTTTGGTTCCCACTGTCCATGTTCTGCATTCTCAGGTCTGCTGCTGCCCCAGCCCTCACTCCTGAAACAACTCCACCAGTTTCAGCATGATAAATTTGACTGTGACAGCATTAAAATATGGGAAGGGAGCCAGATCTCCTTTATGTCCCATTCAGGCTGGAATCAAGGAGCCTACCTCGGAACTGCCTTCACCCGATGCTCCTCATTACCACGTCCTGAGGAACAGCAGGATCAGGCCCACAACCTTCCTCATTATTTCCCCAAATCCTGCTTTCTCCTACTTATATTTATGTTCTTAAAGTAGCTTTGTTTTAATATCACAGTATATTTAATGAGCAGCCCCAGGGTGGAGGGAGAAATGCGAGATCCTTGCTGGGTGGTGAAAATCCTGTCCCGCTGCTGCCTTGTCCCCACATCCCTGCATCTGCTCGGCATGGGGGCACCCCTAGTTCTCCTGCCAAATGTCTCATGGGTGCCCAGGGACTGTTTGCCCTGACACAGAGCCCGTGTCCGTGCACAGAGGGTAATGCACACACAGCCAGTCCACGGACAACTGTCCCTCATGGAGGTCCTGTGTGCTTGGAAGGAGTAGGTGCAATGCTGGGCTTTTTTTCCCCCTGGCTTTTTGTAGTACAGACAGCATGGTGGTGAGGCAGGAGGTAGAAAGGGGTCAGGCTAGATATTGTCCTGACACGGAGCATTGCTATGACATTTTTTGTCACTTTGCTGATTTAAATTTTAAGTATTTCTGAGTTTTGCATTTTGGTCTGAAATGTTCTTATATGGCAACCCCGAGTGTGGATGGCACCCTCTCCACAAGGATGCTCCAGCGATTGGGTTAATTCCCTCCTACTAATTCCTTACATAATCATGCAGGCTCAGATCCTCAAAAGTATTTGTGTGCATGCCTCCCTTGGAAATCAGAGAGTTTAATTGTCTGCTAAAATTATTGTGTTTTGTTTTGAAAGCAGAGCAGGAAATAACAAACTTGGATTTTATGAGATTTGTTTGCCTCTTTGTGGTCACAGAGCACTTTTTTTTACCTTTGCAAATAAATTTCCTGTTAAATAACGTAGTGCCCAGGTTACAGATGGGTTTTTAGACAGTGACCAACAGGAGCTTGAGTGCCAGCATAGGTTAGGGAAGCTGGGTCTTGGCCTCTTGGTCCTTCTGGTCCCAGTTAGTAAAATGTGTGTAGGACAATGGCACAGTCTTGAAGAAATGCTGGAGGGAAGAATCCATTAAAGCCTGTGAGATGCTGAGATAGGAGGATAATAGAAATCACGTCAGTGAGAGATGCCATCTATTACAGATAACGATTGCACAGCTGACTGCATCTCCCCCTCTGGAAATGGCTCCTTTCTTAGTTTCATTTTTGGTTGTACTACCCAAAAGAATTCTTCTAACTCCTTGGCATCTGTCCCCTTCAGATATTTCATGCAATACGGAAGAGGGAGGAATCAAAATACCATGACATTGAAGTTCATTGCCGATTCTGCTCACGTCAGTTGAAATCAGTCACTAAAACCTCAGCCTGCAGGACCCCGTGCTCTGTATTTTTCTAGTCTAGGTAGTCGCGATGGCAGCAGGGGGAGGTAAGTAGAAGGAAAAAAGAACTGATTTCATTAGGTGTTAGAAGAGCTTATTAGAAAACAGGAGGAAAAAAAAGCAATAAAATTACGAAGACGGGAATTAAAACAAGTGATGAAATCCAATCTCTGCTGACTGCAAGGGGACACTTCTTACGCACCCTTTCTTGGTTTGGAAGATGCCCAGGCATTGATAAACATTTTACGAGAATTCAACTCCACAGCAGCAAGCGGCGGCGAATACCAAGAGAAAATATACTCGTGTGCCAGGATCAGCCCAGCAGCTTCAGAGGCAGCGTTTAACCTGCTGCCTCGCAGCCTCTGGGCCCTGTTTGGGTTTGTTGTCAGCCAGCAATCTGGATCTGCACTATACCTGGGTTATATTTAGGACAATTAAATTAATTGCTGGAACAGACAACCCTATTTAGACCCAAGGCACTTTGCCCCCCTTCTGGATACCGTGGGGCTGATGTAGTGATTCTGGAGCTTTGGCTTGGCAGTCAGAGCATGTGTGTGTTTTATGTAAGAAGCAGCAGTGGGGATGGATGCTGCTAGACAAATATTTGGTTAATTTTTGTAATTATTAGTAATAACAATACTCTGCTTTCTCAAGCACCTTTCATGTCTGGGTGCTTTTGAAACACTGGTAAAGCCAAGTGATGCAGCTCCATTCTAGGGGCTGTAATTAATTTTAGCTCCACTTTGTACATATGGAAAATGAGGTGGAGGGAGGCAAGAGGGTTGGAGGTACAGCAGAGTTGGGGGGTGGCGCCCTGAGCAACTGCCAGCAAGAGCTAGCAGAAGTAAAGCTCAGGCTTCTGGAAGCCTCTTGGTTGACCTGTCCTGAGAGACAAGCTCATCTCACCATGCTGTGCTGATATTTGGGCCAGCTCCTGAGCCAGGAGCCTGAATTTTTCTTCTTGGGAGGTTCAAACATCCTGTCCAGGAGGATATCTCTTGGCCACCTGCCCCACCTGCCCATGTCATCTTCCCTCATTGTCAGAAGTGATGGGACAAGATGGTTTCATGTGGTTCCTCTTCCCAGCCCTCCTCCTGACTGGGCTCCACATGCCCATGAGATGAGTCCCTCAGTCACCAAGAACAGGAGTGACCTGCTGGGCTTTGGAGCCTGGTCCCCATAGGCCTGGGTTACCACATCCTCTTTGGCCAGGTTGGCTTTTTGCCTCTGCCTGCCTGTCACAAGACCTCTTTCCCCACAGGGTTAGGGTGTTTCTTCCAGTTTCCTCTCAATGCTGGTTCACAGACCATTGGTCCCGCCACGCTTAGGTCAGCTCTGTACCATCTCTGCCCTTTTGCTCCTCTCTGCTCTAGATCTCTTGGACATCTGTGTCCAGGCTGTGTTTGTGTTGCTAACAAATGGGTAGCAAACTCAAGAATTTGGGATTATCCCTTAGAAGACTCAGTATCTCACTCCGAAATGAACACTCTGAAATTTCAAGGCATGGATTGCGATTTGCATGGGCTCTTCCATTCTGCACCTTCCTCTAGTAGGGTCATGTCATGTTAGCCAGGATCTAGGCTGAAAACAAGGGCAGGTAAGTTCTAAATCTAATCTTGGATAAAAAAACCAAGCAATACCAAACAACAAAATATTAATAATCTATCATTTCTATTCTATTTTTTTCTCTTCTGTTCCATTCTAATCCATCCTGAATGTCTCTTCCCAGCAAATTCCCTGGTCTAGGCCTGCAGTGCCAGCACAGAGATTCTGTCTGTAATGCTGAAATTAGTTGAGCCCAGCAGATTGTCAAAGCTTTAACACGACACAAGGATTCAATCACCTAAGTATATTTCAGCTCCCAACTGACCTGGTGCTTCTCTCTGTTATTATCCGTGCACAATCTCTCCTGCTGTGCCAAGATTCCTGTGTTCTTCATTTCTCTTCCATCTCTGATGCCACAAAGTCAAGTGAATGTCTTCAAGGAAATCTCGGTAATAAAACCTATTTCCTCTTCCCAGCTGCGAAGAGAAAGCAGAGTAATAGTTTCTTTATCCATCAGGGACTGGTTAATGCCTCACTCCTCATCATCACCAAATGCAACTAATAAAGGAGTAAAGGAGATTTGGCAGTTTAATGCAGCAGCTAATTTTGTGCCTGCTGCCCTGCCAGAAAGTATTTTCACTTTTGGGTGATGCCAGAACAGCAGAGCTGATTAATTAGCCTTCTCTTGAGCAGGAAGAGCTCAGCTAAGATGCCTGAAGCCCCCAGACATCCCAGGCATTGGCCAACCTTGTTAGTAGCCGGCATTCCCAGTATCTCAAGGTTTCATGGATTCATGGATCTGTCTGTCTGGGTAAGGCAAAAAGATGACAGTGCAGACCTTTCCCTCGGGAGGGAGCAGGTCTGTTACACAGATCAGGTCTAGCTCTGAGAGGGAGAGAACTGGCTGGGGAATGCTCAGAGCATGAAGGTGCTGGCACAGCATCACTGACATGGTGACTCACAGCAGGTCACTGCAGAGCCCAGCGCTGCCTTGGAGGGAGGCACAGCTCACACTTCCAAGTCCCTCTGCAGATGTGGCTTTGGAGGGGTCAGCACTGCAGCTGTTGCACACAGGCATGGAGTTCCGTGGAAAACAATGCTCAAGAATAGTAAATAGGTTTGTGAAATGAGCAGAAATGCAAAACTAGGAAACTCCAGCCTTGCTAGGGAGTCTCTCAGCAGAGACATTCAGACTCGTTCACTGACTGAGAACAATCAAATACACAGAAAACACAAGCCAGATGTGAGGACAGCCTCCCAGAGCAACATGTGCTCCACAGGACTGCAACAAGCAGAGCTCCTGTGCCAGCTAAGTAGTGCTCTCCATGGGTCATTGACACCTCCTGAGCTCTCCCTGTCCTGCCTTCATCTTCAAAAGGTATTTCAGAACAGCTTAAGCCAATGGACAGATTAATTAAACTGGAGGACAGGAACAGGCAGTTTCTGCAGGGCCTGGTCATTTTCCTTTCCATGTAATTTCTCAGAGGTTTTATGGTAATGCCTGTAAGAGTTTGCAAGACCAGGAACTTGGTGAGTGTGTTCACAGGCAGAGAAACTTCCTTCAAACACACATGGGATGTGTAGGATCCAGCAAAACAAGTCCTTTGTTCTTGGTTGGGTCCTCTTTAGATGCTGTGACAGTAATGATAATACTGTGAATTTCAGTCTGGAGACTTGGACAGCCTCTGCTGTCTGAGAGTTGGTGAGGGGATGAGTGGCTGCAAAGAGGGGGGCAGGCAGATAGTGTGGGGTGCTTCTCCTCTGGACCTGCCACTGGGCTGCAGTGTGAACCTGGGCAGGTACACCTGTGAGAGCATTTTCACAGGGGCTGGATTACTCTGCTGCTTTTGTAATGGGTGCAGAAAAGAAGATGCTCCTAAGAGTCCCTTCAACCAAAGGAGCAGTCCATGGTAGGCTGGTTGTGCCCTGCAAGTACCTTTACAGACCACCCAGATGGCTGCCTCAGGTGTGAGCACCAGCCTTGCAGGTGTTCATACATAACCCCTGTTTGGGGCTTTTCTGGCTATTCCTGCCTCCTTGGGCTTTCAGAGCATCACATCTGCCAGCACTATGTGTCAGGCTGATTTTCCCCACTTGGTTGCTTATTCAGGGAGACAAAGGATTGAACGTCTTGAATATATCCTTAGTAGGAAGCAAGGGCTTATACCCCGCTGCAGGTACGTGAGGTTAAGCCAGTCTGTAAAGAAATCCTGTTGGAGGGAAGCACGGTGTGTCTTGGACAGAGACACAGAGCAGCTGGTGCTAGCTGGCACTTGCCATTTCTACATGCCAGACTGCTAAACTGCAACACACACAGAGGAGACCTTGATCCAGGAGAGGAGATAAGGTGTTTCAACTGGTACAAAGTAGCCAGTGCAGAACTAGGCTGAAAACACAGAGAAAGTTGAAACTAGGAGGTGGTGGTGCAGCCTGGTGATGGGGCACAGCCTTCAGGCACAGTGTGCTGTGGTGTGTTGTGGAGATAAGGGACAGCAAGAACACAGATGGAGAATGGAAGGAGTATCAGTTTTGCATTTTTCTGGAGTGAAACACTTTCCCTTGTAAAATGTGTGTTTTAGAGACAAAGAAAACAGTGCTGGTGTTTTCTTTGCATTGTAACCAGCTTCATGATGAGGGGAAATAAGTTGCTTTTCATGCACAATCCAGCTTTGATGGGGTTAATGCAGTTGGTGTAAGATCCTTGGGGTTGCTTATAGGATGCAATGACAACACTGTTAGGACGGGTGGCCTTGCTGCTTCCTGGGCATGGTGGTGTGTGTGCAGGATGAGAGCTTGGTGAGGCTGAAGGCTCCTCTGAGAGCTTGCAGAGCAGCCCCTTGTGCCCAGGTGAGGCTGCACAGGGCTGGGTGGGCTCGGCACAGACGGAGCTGCAGGGGCCATGAACTGTGTGCTTAGCAGAGACTGACAAATCAACCCACCTGGATTTATCTTGCTTTCCCAGATGATATCTTGAAATGTCTCAATCCTGTTGCTCCAGCCCAGGCTGGCAGATAAGAGGCAGCTTGTGCCTTGCTGGGGCAGGGTTTAGGCAGCGAGTGAGTCCAGCTGGCAGGAAGCACATCGCCTGACTGCGAGGGGACAGAGCTTTCTGCTGTGGCAGTCACGAGATCAAGAAATGCCTTTTCTTCAGAAGAACTTGTTGATTTTAAAAATAAAGCAGCCATGGCCTATGCTCCAAGGAATGTCTGGGATCTGGAAAAATGGAAAGACATTTTTCTGTTCCTAGAGCAATTTGCACTGTAAAACCTAAACAATGTTTGTTCCTCTGGACCTCCCCAGCTCCACACTTCCGTGGTATTTACCAACACAGTGTTTTAGTGAATGACCTTCCTCCAGTTAACTAGCATGACTTAAGTAGCATGGTGATATTGCCAAATTCCTGATATCTGACAGCTTTCCTCTTCCTACCCACAGCAGCCAAGTGGATCCAGGGAGTACTTCATTCATGGAGCTAACAGCCTGACCTGAAAGTATCTTTGGACCAAGCCAAGGCCCAAACCTGTAAAAACTTATGCACTTGCTCAGATTTTAGAGCATGAGTAATCTCAGAGACAGAACATATTACTGCTATCACTTATTCATACCTGCTGTCTCTATGCTTCTCTCCCTCTGTTATCTCAGTGTCTTGTAAACATTAATGAATGATTCTCAGGTCCCAGCACACTGCTCCATTGTTTAGGCAGCAGGTCACAGGGCACGATTAAAGTGACGGGAAAAAATGGCAGGTTGGATTTAGAAATGTCTGGTTTATTAAAGTTCCTTTGCCTAGCTTCTGGAACACAGTAAATTCAAGGTACCCTAATGTGGTTTTTGAGACATTTCAGAAAATAGGAACCCTTTCCCAAGCTGCTTTGTTCCCTCCTGAAAGGTTCATGGAAATCATTAGAGGTGTCTCCAAACCTTTCTGCCACTAAAGAGTTAATGTTCATGGCTACAAACCAGATTTTCAGGTCATTTTGGATGAAAAACCATTTTTTCTTATTTTACTTACCTCTAAGAAAAATGTTGCTCCTAACCTTGTCTACCTTCTTTTATTGATCACTGCCATTTTCAGAGGGATCTCAGAAAGACAGGATTGGCCAAGGTCCAGCCAGGCTGGGATATGTGACCAACTCCTTCATCCCCCGGGAGGGTGCTCATCCCTTCCAGCCCTGGGTGCTGGTGCAGGGACATGGCCTCTGTGTCCCCCACCAGGAAAAGGAACTTCATCAGGGTGCAGAGCCTGAAGGGTTGGTTTTCTGCAGCCATGCCTGTGAGATGGGGACCTCATGTTGGGTGTTTGGGAATGACATTTTTGTCTCTGGACCCATGACCTGGTTGCTGTGGGGTTGGAACAGGTTGTCTCAGTGTGGGATCATGACTTGGGGTGGGTTTCCTGACCTTCCCTAGGGACTGGTCTCGTGCCTTCTGCCGTTGTGGGAAGGAGAGTGACCCACATGAACTCAGCCAAGAGCTGGAAGATCTCCACCTGCCCCTTGAGCTCTCCCGATGTGACACCACACTGGGGAGAAACCTTGCCAAAATATTAAAAGGACAGAACTGCCCAAAGTAATATGGAATACATATCGTAATATGGAAAGCCTGGTCTGAAGATGCATCCTCAGCAGTGAGAGGTTTGGTACGAATGTCCAGTTGAGTTAGTTCACACAATGGCAAAGGGCTGGGAGATATCCTCAATTCCCAGGCTCAGAGCTGGGGATGGGTGCAATTATTTCACCTGAAACTTCCCTTGTGTGAAAAATGCAAATTTGGTGACAAATAGTTTTGAGCATTAGTGCTGGTTGAAGTAAATTGTTTGTCCTGAGAAAAAAATTCCAAGAAAGTACATTTGCAATGTTTATTTCAGTTTAAAATTCCCCTCCATTTTACTTGTAAATAGCTCCAAATCAAAGCACAGCATTTTCTCCTCACCTTTCACATTTTCTGTAATTTAAATTAATAGTCCTAGTTGCAATCTGAACTAATTCTCTCCTTCCTGACTTTTCAGAACTGCTCATGAAACAAAACAACTCCAAATTCATTTTTTCAGACATCTCTCCTCAGAATCATTAGACACATTAACATCCACCACATAAATGAAACCACAGGCTATCAATGTTTTGAGACAGCTGTATTTCCCACCAGAAATTTGCATAGCACCTTTGTAGCACTCTGAATTACTCTACCAATATTTTTTTTTTTGGGAAAAATGCAGCTTACTGGTACTGAATCTAGAATTAGAAGACTAAAATTCCCCAAGCAAAACCCCAGCCACGCTCTTAGCCACCAGTCCCAGGTCTCTTTTCCTGCCTATGTCTAGCACAGGGCACCTTCATTCCTTTCCCACCTTTCCTCATTTTGTGTGTCCCCAAGAAAGTGGTGTCATCCTGTTTTCCTAGCCCGTTTCTCTTCTTGCAAAGCCATCCTGCTGAAAGATCTGGTGCAAAAAAAGGTTTTAAAACTCTTTTTCATCACCAATGCATGACCTTTCAGAGGGTTCCAGCAGCTACCTCTGCAAAATTTCCATTTTTGCCACCACTTAAGGTTTTCATCAAACTCCCATCTAACAAAGTGTAGTTCTCAGCAACTGGAAGCAGAAGCAATTCAGCCCTCTGGGAAGTGATATTTGTCTGCATCAAGAAAATTCTTGCGATTAGACAGAAAAGGGATATTTCTTCCCCTGTAATATATACTTTTAGAGAAATCCCCCAGCTCAATTCCCCTCCCCCCCTCCAAAAAAATAGTAAGAGCAGAAACAGAAAATAATGAAAAAAAAAAGCTTTTCCTGCAGAAAGCACCATTTCCTGGTGAGCTCTGCCACCAGAGCTCCCACTGTGTCTCTTGGGAGGTATGGGCTGAGAAGGTGCAGGAAGGCAGCAGCTCACCCCGGTAGCTGTGTGCCTCCCACACCCCCAGGAAAGTGCAAGGTTTGGTTTCCCACAGTCAGGTGGAGGACAGTGGTGGGGCTGATGTTTTTCTCTGCTCTCTGGTGAGCCGTGTCTTCTCGTCAGGGATGCTGATGGAAATGGCCAAGCTCCCTCCAGCCAATGCCACACTGGGATGTGTGGGGCAGCTGAGGGTGGTGTCCCTGGGTGGAGTGGCTCAGTGTGGACTTCTCAGGCCCCATGCCTCCCACCAGAGTCCCCATGGCTCCCACAGGGTGGAGGAGGCATGGCCCTCGGGCTGGCAGTGCTCAGCACGGTGAGCTCACCCCACCGCCTGCACCCAGGTGGAGATTAGGCAATATTGAAGGAAAAAAACATGGGGGTGGAAAAAAGGGAAATGAGAAAGAAAAAGAAACATGAAGGAGATGATGATGAAATGTTTTGCTCTGCCTGGAAAACTGCCCTATCAGGGCAGGGGCGATGTGAGCTGCAGTAGCAAAACACGCTCATGCTGCCCCAGAAACAGCCTGGTGAAAGATGTGGGTCAGTTAAGATGGGTGTACTCGGAGGCCCATGGCCAGAAATGCCAGATGCAGTGGGAGCCTTGCTGGGCAAGAGCCAGGGCGCTGTTGTTACATGGCCATTGCAGAGATGTGCTGCAGGGCTGGAGAAGATGAAGAGCAGAGGGAGGAGGAGGAGGAGGAAGAGAGGCGGGAGGCTGGGGGAGATTCTCTCATGTCACTGCCATGTGGAGCCCAGCTCAACACCTGCTGCCTTGGGAAGTTTGAGTCTTGTCTTGCCAGGTTGTGCTGGAGCCACTTGACTGAGTGAGGAAGGTCCTGAGCAAGATGATCCAAGATGGGGCCAGGCTCCCTTGCTCCATCCCTTCCTCTTGCCCGTGAATTTTGGGGCTGGAGCTGCTCAGCAGTTGAACATTTAACCTCTGACCTGTCTCCCCAGGGCTCCGTGCAGAGTTCAGGCCTTTTTCAGCCCATGCACTCTGAAGTGTTGCCCAGGAGAGCTGGGTCCTTGCAGAGGTTATTTACAAACCCTCATGCCAGGTTACTGTGCAGAGTAATCCTCTGCAGAGCTCTCTCTTCTGGGAGCAAAACTCTTCCTGAGGACAGATCTCCTGAGAGAGCCGTGGAGCTGGTGCTGGGCTGTCAGGATCCAGCAGGGACAATATTTTGCATGGAAAAACTTCCTCTAAGAGGAAGACTTTGTGTGCAGCAGCATCTCCCAAAGGTGTTGGAGGCTCTGGTTTACCACATCTGTGTCATGATGCTCTGCAGACAGGAGTCTGCATCCAGTCCCGTGTGCAGTGCTGTAGCAAATCCAGCACAAATAGCCAGAGAGGGCGATCAGAAATGTGTGTGTCTCCTACAGCCACAGAGCTGGGACCTGGCAATGGTTTGGGTGGCCTTGCCAGGCACCATTTTCTTCCTCCACAGCTGACAAAGGCTTTGGCACCTGCAGCTGGTTCCTTGAGAGACTCCAAGGAATGAAGGAGCTGATGGCTGCTTGCAGAGCCTAGCATGGCAGATTTGTGAAACAAATCGTGATGAAAGTGTTGCATGTGAGTAACTGCCCTTAAGAGATGCAGCTGAAAAACCCCACAGTTGGGGTCCACCTGTTAGTGCTTCCCTGGGCCATTTGTTTGGGCTCCACAGAGATGTGCTGGATACTTAGAAACCCAAGTTCTGAAACTTTCTGCTCGTATCAGGGGAATAATGAAAATCCAACTCAAGTCATCAGGTTCTCAAATTTAATCAGTATAAAACATGTCAGCATTAATCCCAGCCCCCATGAATACTTTATGACATTGGCTATGTGTTGACACTTCGAAGTCAGGTATTTTTTAAAGGATTGTTCAGATCTTTTATAACTAAAGGGATTAAAAAACATAGAAATTTTTCTTCTCATTTCTTTCTCCTCCTCTTCTGAACAAGCCAATGAAGTAATAAAAAGCAGGTGTAATGGGAAACAAACCCAGAAGTCTCCCTGCTGGGAAAGGTTATCTAGCAATGTTTTTTGCCTTTTTTTTTTGTTTTGTTTTGTTTTGTTTTGTTTTGGTTTGGTTTGGTTTTTATTTCTGCAGGAGGAAATGGTGACATCAAAATGATATTGTAACATAGTTGGCACTAAACAAGAGTAAAGTGTTCTAGATGACAGCACATCATCTCACATGCCTTCTATGCTCTAGGTATTGAAAATAAACCACCTGTCATGTACACCATAAATGTATTTCAGAGACTGAGTGAGATCCAGGAACATTAGATATTGCAGCTGTCCTCGATGACTGGTTGCACTGAATTTCCCTTTCCCTGTGAGGCATTCCAGAAGCATCCCAGTGGCCCCAGTGGTCCCAATGGCCAAGAACAACATTGGATGGAGCACCAAGCCTGTGTGCAAAGTGTTCTGACCTTGTGCTGTCACCTGTACCATGGTTTTGCCTTGGCAATCGCACTACAGCTAGTCCCTTGGACATCCTCACCAGGAAGCAAAGGATGAGCCTGTGGGCTTGCTGAGAAACTGTCTCACTTGTTTGACATCCAAAGATGTCCCACCTTTTGCTCAGGGCATCTCCACCTGCTTCTCAGCTATGGCTGTGTTCCAGGTTCCCACTCCTGAGCTGCGTCTCAAGCTCTGTCCCTCTCTTTCCTGAGCCAGACCCTGGGCAGAACAGTTGCTGTCCTTTGCATCCAGGGCCTGTGGCCTTGGAAGAGATTTTGTGAGGTTATACCATCCCCATGGAGCATGGGAACAAGAGGGAAGACTCTGTCTCACGGAGAAGATTTGGTCAAACATTTCTGAGCTTCCCAGACCCCTCATGTGGTAGCAGCAGCCTGGTTGCCAGGGCACAGAACACAGGTGCCTCTGACCAGCTCCCTGTACCAGCAGCTGGCAGTGGTCACACCAACAGCTTCATCCCAACAATCAGGTGCTGGTTCTTGCTTCCCCATGTGCACTTTACTCACCCAGTCTCTGAGTCCTATATGTATAAACTCTCCCTGCCAGAGAGTTGATGCAACATGGCCAGTATTTGTCAAACTCCCACAGGACTTCCAGTGAGACCAGCCAAGGATGGCCAGGCAATGAAGGGTCTGACAGCAGCACAGGGAGCAGATTTGGTAGTGGGGGAGGCCAGCTGAGGAATTTGTGTTGTGCCATGACTGGAATTGAAATACCCACGTGGTTTGGCTTGAGGTTAGTTCTCTCCATTCCTCTGACCCTGACCCTGACCCTCATCTCATTCATTCCCTTGTCAGAGCTCACCCACTCCTTATCAATCTCATGTTCGTCTTTTCACCACTGGTGCCCTGCTTAAGCGTGCTGTCCCGCAGGTCTTCCTCACCTGAATCCTGTTTGCCTGATGAGGACACAGGTTAAACACACTTTCCTCCTTTCCTTCTGCCCTTAGAGGATTGGAGGAAGCTAGTTGAGGAAGAACTGGGAAACCCCTTCAGCCTAGCAGACCCAGCTGACTTCTTGTTGGAAGGGACAGAGAAGTCATTCTTGCTATGCTTTGCGGGTTCTTAGGATAATGTATAGCATGATAAAGAGAAAAGAAGCCCAACCATTTATTTGTAGACTCCAGGACCTTCATGACTGATTCAATTTGGTCTTCTGTTCAAGTGGGGGATGATTGAGCAAGAACTTGATTTTATCAGAAGGAGGTTGTCCTTTCTCTATTCCAGAAGGGATTTCTTCGGTTATTATCTATTCATGCATTTAATTTCTTTAGAAACAGCATCTGCCCAAAAGCTCTGGGCAGTCTGCCATTCCTCTGATGTACAAAGTGTACTTGTTATTGAACCTGGGAATGCATTAGCTACTGATCAGGCCTTGGTTTTGTAAAGCCTTTTCCATACACTTAATGCTAAATGTATAGAAGATAGAGAAACAAAGTGAAGCTTGCCATTTCTCTTTGCGTTGCTGGAGTTACAGTGGGTCACATTCTGGCCACTTTAAAATGCTATTTCACTTTTCGTTTTTCCTAAAATACGCAAGGCCCTATCCCACATGGACATGTGGAATGCAATGATCTTTCCTACTTGTGAAATTGTGTCAGAGAACTTGTGTTTTTAACGGGTATTACTTGCTATTTAATTCTCTAGAAAGATCTCAAGTAGAGAAATTCTTCTTAGCTGCAGTCATATGGTCTTGTTGTCACTCCTAGGAGGACAGGATGGATCCACCAAGTGTCCCAGGTTTGCACCTGGGAACTGATTTAAAACAAGCACCTGCCTCTGACTGCACAAATCACAGGTCAGTGGAACAACTCAAGCACTTTATTCAGCTTCAGTGAAGGGACATACAACCTCCTCCTATCATTTCCCGCATGAAAGCACCTTTGCACAAGCATTTCTGAGAACAGAAGTATCCAGAAGAAAGAGGATTCCAAAAGACCCTAAATCTAGATAAGGGCAAGTTCCTTGTAAAATATGCACAAATGCCTCTGGAGAAATTTCCAGATGCAGTAATTACCAATAAAGCCTATTTTACACCTTTGCGACCAACTGAACTTACGCAATCCCTCTGCTCCTTACATAATGCTGGCAAAAAGCCACCCCCTCCCTGTTCTGGAAGAACCAAATTGATGTGTTAGAAGAACATGATTGGAAAGGCTGGCCTGGGCCATTACTTTGCTGGAGCACTTAAAGGACATGTGGAATATATTTGAGATGCCATGAAATAATAGCCTATGTCAAACTAGTTTTAGGTCTCCTAACGCGCCTTGATCTGGCCACTGAACACACCTGTTCCCAAACTGGGGTGACACGTTGCTCCTTCTTTGGGAGCACATGGGTGGACCCAGACGTATCCTCCTCTGCCCCACCCAGCTCAAGAGGGTGGGTGAATCCAAGAAGGCACCATGGCAGGAATTAACCACATGGGGAAATCCATGATGTTCCCATCCTCCACCAGCAGCTCACTTACAATCAGTCCCTTATGAGGAATTGAGCACACACCAGTTCCCTGGGTAGTTCCAGTTTCCCCTCCTAGACAGAAAGGAGCTCCCCACTCCTGGGTTATGATGGGTCAGGTGTGTGCTCTTCATTCCACTGCTTCAAGGAGGCAGCTCAAAGTCACTGCTGCTGAGGATGTCCCTCAGCTCATGTGGTTGTGTGAAATTTTGTGGGAAGGGATAGCAGAGCTGCTGGTCATGCTTGGGTTTGATGGATGGGGAAGATTGCATTCCTGTGAGCAATGTTCCTTCTAGCCCTACTGTGGAAGCATAAAGGAATATTGGAGGTGGAAAAATAAAAGAGAAAGCTCAAAAACTGCTAAGAACCTTCAGTGAGTTTTGTGGACATTAAAAATACCCTCACCATAAACCAGCTTCTGTGACTCCAGAAGCAAAGAGGAGCATAAGCATGTGCAGCTTGGGACCTCCATTCTCCCATCTGCACCACAGCTCTTTGCCTTGTGGTCACTTGAGTCCAGCACTGGCATTGAAAGGAACATGCAAGGTCCATGGAGGGTCAGGCAGCACCGAAGGGGTCCAGACCTTGTAACTGCCCACGGAGAGCAGAGTGTGCTGGGTGCAGGAGCCAGAGCTCAGTTTCAGCCTGTGCTGGAGCAAGCACTCCGGTGTAAACAGCGGGGTGGGGAAGGTGTCTGGGCCAGGGCAGGCTCAGACCTGTGCAGCCCTGGCAGCCAGGCTCCCTCCGTGGGGCTGCTGATCTCAGGAGCAAAGGCATTCAGAGAAAGCTCCCGTGCTGGGCACAGCAGGCAGCACCACACACTTCTCGCACTGTGGTCTTCTTCAGACCCTGTCTTTGCCTCTCTGAAGCAGCTCTTCTGTAATACAGGTGGAGTTATGGGCACAGGCTTTTAATAGAATAAATATAGTGTAAAAAAAAAAGACAGTGTGGTTATTGTCTTCTTAAATTTGCTCATAGAAGGCTACAACAGGTGAGGAAGTAAATTACTGCTGACCTGCAGCTGGGCAGCTTCTGCCATCCAAGCCTGGTATTTCACACTTAGTTTTTCCAGGTGTCATCTCATGAAATTTTACAAGCTCAGTGTGAGAGGAGCAAAGTGATGCTGGGGTGGGTGCACTGGTTTGGCAGGCAGCGCACTTGCCCAAGCCCATGCCCANCCCCCACCTCCTTCTCCTCTCCCATCATTTTCAGTGAGATTACACCAAACACAACCCATCTCAATGCACGTGGCATGACAGAGGTGCAGGCAGTTTTAGGGGAAGGGAGCCAAACTGGCAACCCAACTAGTTTGGTGGAAATTCAACTTCACTGTTTAGAGATCAACTTGTCTGCATGAAATGAACAGTTCATCCCTATCAGCTCCCTGCACTGGTTCTGCCCACCTGCACTAATGGGGAAGACCACAGGACACAGGAAAGGTCTGGCCTAGTCTTCACAGCAAAGGCTGCACACAGGGTGTGAAGGCAAAGATATACAATTAAACCCCTAGATTCTCCAGAATACACTGTTTTTTGAGGACAGAGTGGGGCAATTTATTTTTACCCCTTGTCTTTTCTTCTGCTGGCTCTGGAGCAATGTGGGCTGTACACACAGTGTGGGATGTGAGCACATACTGTACATCTGAGGTGAGATGAAACACAAATATGCTTTTCATAATAGCATTTACACCTGGAAGAGAAGACCGGTTTATTACCTTGGTAAACAAAAGTTAGAATTCAAGCAAAGTACAAACTTTGCCCCGGGCTGTTCTGACAGCGCACCTTGTGTTTGTGAAGTGAACTCAGTTGCTGATGTGCAGCGTGAAGCAACGGGGCCATTTCCAACCTTCCCCCACCCCCTCATCAGGGGCCCAAAGTTTAAAAGTTCATTATTTTTGGGGGGAAGAGGGTACCTTTAGGTGCTGAGATGCACCCAACCACTCTGGCCGAGATGACCATTGCTGGTGGGGAGAGCTGTGCATGGCGTGTCTCTGCTGTGTATCAGGTTTTGTCTCTTTCCAGAGAGGGTGAGGATTACAAGGTGTGTAGATTTAGCAATACGTGTTGTGCTGAAATGAGACTTGTGCTGCGGGGACATGCTAATGGGGGAGAAATACCTAGAGTGCTTCTCTGCACATGGCAGCACTGCCAAGTCCCAGCCTGGGAGGACCTGAGGACCATCAACCTGCTATACCAGGCAGTGTAGGTCTCAGACCTCCAACACTCCAGTGTTACAGGACCTGGAGAAGGCTCTGGGCCACTTGGAAACAGCCTTTTGTTTGGGACACATGGGCCTAAGCTCAAAAGCCTTCATGAAACCAAATTTCACTCTGCAGCAGTGAGATTAACTCCTGTATTGCACAAAAGAGCAAACTCTGCCCTGTGCCCCAGTTTGCTCTGTTGCAGTCCACACAATCTGCCAGCTGGGCAGGGAGGAAGGGTATCCAGATAGATCTGAGATGAGTTGGAGCAGCATAATGTGTCTGGCACCATGCTCCCAACCCATCAATCTTCAGCCAGTTTTCTCCATGCCAGAAGATGGTTCCTGGACCAGGCATCAGGTTGGGTCTGGGCTGCCCTGCTCTGTATCCTTATTAGGCAGAGCCATGTGCTAAGGGCAGAAAAATGCCTGAAAAATATAGGATGAGCTTGCTGGCTTAAAATTTACAATTGCCCTGAAATTTCTAGCTCAAGTATTTGACTAAGCAAAATCCCAAAGTTTTTTTGCAGGTTTTAGGAGTCCGTATAATTTCACTCTGTTTTCATTGGAGCCTTTATGTAGTTCAAGTGACTGCAGCCAAACAGTTTCAGAGAGGTTGTTGGTTTCACGGATCTGCAGCTCATAGGAAAGACTGGACTTCTGGTGAGACCGTTCTCTTGAAAAGTTTGTGAAGAATCCCCACTGCTAGGTTCTATTTCCAAAAATTTGAATGGCCCTNCACAGGCTTTTAATAGAATAAATATAGTGTAAAAAAAAAAGACAGTGTGGTTATTGTCTTCTTAAATTTGCTCATAGAAGGCTACAACAGGTGAGGAAGTAAATTACTGCTGACCTGCAGCTGGGCAGCTTCTGCCATCCAAGCCTGGTATTTCACACTTAGTTTTTCCAGGTGTCATCTCATGAAATTTTACAAGCTCAGTGTGAGAGGAGCAAAGTGATGCTGGGGTGGGTGCACTGGTTTGGCAGGCAGCGCACTTGCCCAAGCCCATGCCCACCATGCCATGCTGTGCCATGCTGTGCTGTGCTGGCTGATCCACGCTGTGGACTGGGGCTGTGATTGTTTCAGTAGCTGCAGGTCTCGTGGCACTGGCTTTCAGTAGCATTCAGGTGGCAGCCACAGCGGCCAGGCCAGGCTACCAGTGGTGTGGAGACAGAAGGCCACCAAACAGGTTTGAAGGGATGAGGAAACATTTAGGTCATTTTTATCCAGAGCTCATCTGCTATCTCTAAATCTTGCCAAGTGGGCACGACACCAGGAACAGGAGGTGAANAGGACAGAGTGGGGCAATTTATTTTTACCCCTTGTCTTTTCTTCTGCTGGCTCTGGAGCAATGTGGGCTGTACACACAGTGTGGGATGTGAGCACATACTGTACATCTGAGGTGAGATGAAACACAAATATGCTTTTCATAATAGCATTTACACCTGGAAGAGAAGACCGGTTTATTACCTTGGTAAACAAAAGTTAGAATTCAAGCAAAGTACAAACTTTGCCCCGGGCTGTTCTGACAGCGCACCTTGTGTTTGTGAAGTGAACTCAGTTGCTGATGTGCAGCGTGAAGCAACGGGGCCATTTCCAACCTTCCCCCACCCCCTCATCAGGGGCCCAAAGTTTAAAAGTTCATTATTTTTGGGGGGAAGAGGGTACCTTTAGGTGCTGAGATGCACCCAACCACTCTGGCCGAGATGACCATTGCTGGTGGGGAGAGCTGTGCATGGCGTGTCTCTGCTGTGTATCAGGTTTTGTCTCTTTCCAGAGAGGGTGAGGATTACAAGGTGTGTAGATTTAGCAATACGTGTTGTGCTGAAATGAGACTTGTGCTGCGGGGACATGCTAATGGGGGAGAAATACCTAGAGTGCTTCTCTGCACATGGCAGCACTGCCAAGTCCCAGCCTGGGAGGACCTGAGGACCATCAACCTGCTATACCAGGCAGTGTAGGTCTCAGACCTCCAACACTCCAGTGTTACAGGACCTGGAGAAGGCTCTGGGCCACTTGGAAACAGCCTTTTGTTTGGGACACATGGGCCTAAGCTCAAAAGCCTTCATGAAACCAAATTTCACTCTGCAGCAGTGAGATTAACTCCTGTATTGCACAAAAGAGCAAACTCTGCCCTGTGCCCCAGTTTGCTCTGTTGCAGTCCACACAATCTGCCAGCTGGGCAGGGAGGAAGGGTATCCAGATAGATCTGAGATGAGTTGGAGCAGCATAATGTGTCTGGCACCATGCTCCCAACCCATCAATCTTCAGCCAGTTTTCTCCATGCCAGAAGATGGTTCCTGGACCAGGCATCAGGTTGGGTCTGGGCTGCCCTGCTCTGTATCCTTATTAGGCAGAGCCATGTGCTAAGGGCAGAAAAATGCCTGAAAAATATAGGATGAGCTTGCTGGCTTAAAATTTACAATTGCCCTGAAATTTCTAGCTCAAGTATTTGACTAAGCAAAATCCCAAAGTTTTTTTGCAGGTTTTAGGAGTCCGTATAATTTCACTCTGTTTTCATTGGAGCCTTTATGTAGTTCTGGTAAAAAAGTGTAAGTGACTGCAGCCAAACAGTTTCAGAGAGGTTGTTGGTTTCACGGATCTGCAGCTCATAGGAAAGACTGGACTTCTGGTGAGACCGTTCTCTTGAAAAGTTTGTGAAGAATCCCCACTGCTAGGTTCTATTTCCAAAAATTTGAATGGCCCTCACTGGGCCTCCGTGGAGCTGGTGTGCCCAGGGCTGCAGTGAGGATGGCGGCATGCCAAGGCAGCAGAGCTGTGTCTGCAGCCTTGCAGATGATGGTGTCCCCCACAGTGGCATCTGCTGACCCAGCTCTGGAGGTCATTAGCAAGATGAGACATATCTCAGCAGGCCGTGTATTTTACTGCAGGTCACTGCCTGCTCTTTCTGATGACTTAAACACTTTCACCCCCCTGAACAGGAGTCGTACCACCAAGGGGAGCTGAGCTTTGAAAAAATCTTGCCCTTTCCTAGACCACAGTGTTTTTGCTGGTTGTTTTGTTTAGCTCTGTTGACCCTAGAAACCTCCTGGGTTACTTTAACAATAAACCATGTCTGTTGATTAGATGCATCTGAGCTAGCAAATACACTGGGTGTTTATTCTCAGAGACCTGTGTCTCTGGCTGTTAAGAACTGATTCCTTATACTTTGTGTGAGCCTAGCTATAAAAGCATGGCATGCACATTGCAACTTGCCTCTGCTGCAACCTCTTTGGGTTGCTGGGAGGGAATCTTCCTCTTTTATGCTTTCAAGGGAAGAAAACTAGGACCCTGCATGATGAAAATTTACTTCTACAACCACATTTTTTTCTGAGCCATTTGTTTCTCTTCGTTTGTGTGAAGTGGAACATCATCCTTCTGAAAGCAGTCACCACCACCAAAGAGCAGACCCATAAGAAGACCTTAGAAAACAACACTGAATTCACTTAGTATATGAAAGAGATTATCAGTGGAGACCAGGAGGGATGTGTTAGGAATTGCCAAAGTGAGGAATCTCTGGATGAAGTGCCTTAAGTCAAGGAAGTGGTGAAGGAGGTGATGGAAAAGAAATGCTCACTCAGCTCTCTGATAACAACTTCTGTTGACCTGCACACTTTACAGGATTACAAGATAAAGTCATAAGGGTTAAATTGAATATGAATATAACAACCACATTAATACAAGTGTGATTTCAGTTTGTTGAATGATGGCTTTGGCTATGTTTATTGCAAGGTCTTAAAAATTCTTGGAAGACGAATGCCTACAGAAATTAAATGCATTTCTGCATAGGAGTTTTTTAACCACATCAAACATGCTTGATAAGTATACATTGTACAACTGTGGGACTCAGTTCTGATCAGAGATACAAGGTTCCACAGTGCCTCTGCTGCAGCAATATGACATAACTTTGCCTGGCTGTTCTAGTCTCTTTGCTTGAGTGATTAAAAACAAGACGAGGCAAAGCAATGAATATAGCCCAGGGAAAAATTCTGCCTAGCTCATGAGAGATTGCAAATGGATCTGATAGATCACTTCCATCTCTAACTCCTTTAGATTCTGTCATGGTTCTCTCAGGCATTTTGCAAAATACGTGTGACTGTACACATGGATTTGCAACGGGTTCAGAGACAAATAGAGCTCTATGTAAACCTGTTTGAAAGTAGCTCTGTGAACTGTGGGTTCTGGTCAGTGTTATATGCAGAGACCTTGCCACATCTCCAATTTTCAAGGTTTTAAGTGAGACCAGAACAAGTCTTATCAGTCGTGAACTTCTGTTCCACGTCTTTGCATGTGACACCTACCATGGCCATGGGATTTACAACTCACTCCCAGGGGTTTCAGTGCTTCTGTTTGACCTAAAGTTTGTTTCTACAACATCCCTCCAGAAAATCTCCAATGGGAGACAGCAGAGTGACTGGAATACAATCTTATCTTTGTTCCATGTGAGACATCACTGGAGTGGCACAGCTACACCTGTGTTCCAGGCAAGACAGGCCACATATGACTGGTTGTATTGGCATTTACAGCACTTGCACCAGCAGTTCGCTGCAGCTCCAGCCATCTGCATGTGGCAATGAGACCAGCTCCATTCAGTTTTACAAACACTCCACACCTGTGCAACACTGCTGGACAGTTGCCTTGTGAATGGAGCAAGCATGTGCAAAGCAGCTTTGTCCAGTGTTCCCTAAGATTAATCTCTTCTGACATTGGTCCCCCCCGATACTGGTCAATAAAAAAACTATCCAGGAAGATCAGAGGTAGAATAGTGAACTCCCCTGTTATGAGCAAAGCTATGCCCAGGAACAGCTGCCTGTGCACAAGGCTGGCATGAACTTAGCTGCAGCCCAAGATTGCAGCTGAGCCACATGAGAGGCATCTTCAGTTTACACGGGTTGTCTACCTGCAGACAGAGCCATAGCATTCTCCAATATGTCTGTCTCTCCAGGAGCAAGAGCTTGGCTAACATTATAGCCCCAAAAAGATTGAAGCTCTGAAAGAACTGCAGAGATCTTCCAAACCCAAGTGGAGCTTGGACATGAGGATTTACAATGCAAACAGTCCAGAGAGCAGAACCTGAGATTGCTCAATGCTCAAGGCATGTACATCTCATGAGTCTTTTGGGGACAGTGCTCAGTGGGGGACAGGGATCTGGGTTTTGCACCTGCAAACCCTGCAACACAGAGCTGTGAGCTTGCAGAGCTGGACTATGGACGAGAACTGAACTGGGGCTTATTTCCCCGTGTGCAGGTGCCAATTTCAGGTGTGTCTGCTGTGCTGTGCTCCTCTGAGTGACTGAGGCTCCCTGGGTGACCTGACATGCACCAGGGAAGGGCAGCTTGTGGCACTGAGAGGTGGGAGGAAAAGAGCTCAGTTCAAAGGCTTGAAATGCTCAGTTCAATGACATTTTAACACTTCACAGCTACTTCCTCCTTGCTGTACTGTCTGCCCCTCAACTTTAATACAATAGTCACATTATATCCATGGTAAACTTATTGTACAGAATAGAACCTTCTATTTGTTACTTACTAAATCAACAACCAGCTTTGTCCTAAAGCATAAGACATTCTCAGCAAATGCTTGCTTGCCTAAGATAATGTAAAATGTTGAATAGCTATTCAGTTTGCAATTCACTGAGTAATTCTTAAATACTGATAGAACAATAACAATAATCTGTGGGCTTTATTTTCTTCTTTTATTGAGGATCTTACTGTATGTTACAGAAGGTAATTGTTAAGGTTTCATAACAAGATGGAGTTGGGCGTTGCTTTGATAAAAACATTATTTGTTTGAAAAACTCTGTAAAGTGTCAGATTTTGAAAAAAATTACTAATTCTCTATGTTTCCTTGCTGGATATGTTTCCTTACCAAGGTTGTCTCTACCCAATACACTACTGTCCCCTTCCCAAAGAGCCCCATTAGAATTTTGAGGGATGTCCAAGGGTCTGGCTGCCACAGTGCCGATACAGCAGGCCTGATTGTGACTGTTCCTGTGGACACATGGCAACCCAGTGCCACTCCACACTGGTGTTCAGCTGGGCTTATCAGCCCCACAGAATGCTTCCCTTCACTTGAGGGTCCATACCAGGAGCAAGATCAGATGGTCTTCAGACAGACCAAAAGGTGCTGCAAGGGGAAATGGGAGAGACACGTTCTCCCTGCTTGCTAAGGCTCAGCTGCAGCTCTGGCTGATCCAGTGAGGGGAGGTTAATTCAGAGCAGAGGGAGCAGCTGGGTGAGTGGTGCCCTGCCAGTGACTGCCTGGCAGTGGAAACAAACCCACTTCTGGAGATATCTAAGGAAAAGTCAGTCAGTGTCTTTTCCAAAGGGCTCAGGTACAGTCCAACCAGCCATGGGATGCTCTGATGTGGAGACCTGGGCCTCTCGTGTCCCAGCTTTTCATGCAGGAACACTGCTCATCCTGTGTTATTTATGGTGAGCGGCTGAGCGCCCAACCATCTGGAGCCCAGCCCCACTAATCATGTCCTCTGCCAAAACAAATTGAACCTAATTGGTTGGAAAAGAAGGAGGGGGAGAAGCAATAACAACAAAATCAACAACAACAACAACAAATACCCCAACTCACCCCAACCCGATGCTAAAAACAAATCATTAAGTATTATCTAAAGTCAAATTGCACCAACTGTCTGACTGAGGCTGGTCCAAGTCTGGCCTTATCAGCATTCAGCACCACTGCCCCAGGATGGACGAGGAAACACAGAACACCAATAAAGGGTAAGCCAGGGACAGAGGCCCATGTTCCTGTTTCTTCTCCAAGGCTCTTTATACTCTTTTGGAAAACAGAAATAGATATTTCTAACTGAGAAACAGATCTCTTCATTATCTTTGATTAAACTGGCTGGAAGACGTCTCTCTCTCATTTCTGCTCTTTGCAGGCAGTGCAGGAGCTCCTACTTCCTGGCATTGGGACAAAGCTCAAGGCTGCAGGTTGGCTCTGGCCTTTGCTGCAGCTGTGAGAAAGTCACCCTGCAGCCCTCCTTCTGTCCCATCCGTTCTTCCATGGAGGGCTCAGCGCCATCGCTCAGAGACCACCTTGGCACCAGGCACTACCTCACCTTGTGGTGATGCCAAGGGAGGAGAGTGTGCCTGAACTTCCAGGACCTCTCCGCCTTGTGGTCTTCTCCTGCCTTGGTGTCCCCTGCTGATTCCTGCTTTGGTGGCTCCTCAGCCCACCTTGTCCCCGCAGGAGCTGATCTTCCCGTGGCGCTAGGCGTGGTGACACGCTTCACATCTGCCTCTTGTTTGTTCTCTCGCCCTCTCCCCGGGGCAGGACCGTGTGCAATGGACTGTTCTGTTCTGTTTTGTTTTCCCTCTGTGTGTATACATATTTTTATATATGCGTATGTGGAAACATGGATACAGATACAGGCCTGGGTTTCCCAGCTTTTGCCTTTCCTCCCACTCACAGATAATACCTCTAGGCACACTGCTCTCTCCCCAGAAATAAGTGAGGATGTTTGGCTGCACAGTCTCCCACCCCCAGTGTATTCTGACTCTGGATCTATGTTTTCAAGAATGCAGATATGGAAAAATACATCAATATGTCTTGCACCTACCAGCCAGGGGACTTGTTCTGGGATGGCACATTGAAACTCTTCTCCTTCTTAGGCAGGTTCTGGTTTCTAAAATGCTGTGGCTTCCCCTCAAAAATCTTTCCACCCAAGGACTTTTTCTTTGCAATAAAGGAGATGGTTCCACTGAGACACAGAAGAGGCACTGTCATCTGGGACCCTTCTCCTCGAAGGCGTATTTCTTGTGTTTCCTATTCCCTGGCCATGGCTCAGATGTGATGATAAGGTCGGGTATGGAGGGGTGCACATCACCCACTGGAAAAACTCCCTGCTCCCGCATCCACAGAGCTCTCCATGACCCATGGTTTTCTCCTCAGCAGAGGATTTTATGCTTGTAACTAGATGGGTACAAACAGGCAAGTCCTAGCTGAAAGCCATCAGATATTCTTTGGCAGATTGATTTTCCTTAATCTTTCTTCTGTGTTTCTGAGTTGATGGAAATTCTTTGGATTCACCTAGAAAAAATATCTCTGATGTTCCAAACAACAGTAATTGGAAGACAGAAATGCCTTGGATGCTGTGTTTTTTATTTTATCTGCTTACAAGCCAGCACTGCCTTCCAGGCAGGTGGTGCATGGATGAATACAGACCACTTCACCAGAGGGACAATTCCCCAGACGTTGTTGACAAGGTGAGAGATGTTTCACCTATACTTCCAAAAGCTCTTGGCTTCTTTTGTCCTTTTCAGTGAGGCTTATCCATTGCCCATCTGGAAATGCTTTCTTTGTTCTCTGTGAGCCTCCTCCACAGAGCTCAGTTCCAGTTCTCGCTTTTCTATTTCTCGTGCAATTTTCTCTGCCCCTATTCCAGCTATAAAGGACTTCTCAGTCCCCTGCTCATCCAGCATTTTATAATCCACTCCAAAAATTACTCAAGCTTCATCCTCAAATATTGCCATTCCGCAGAGGCCCCTCTCCTTGCAGGCAGCTGTTGTCTTGCCAGCTAGAAACCTAATTTTTATCCCAAATATTCTCATATAGCAACTGATTCCTCATTTGTTTTCATGCCAACAGGATCTTTTAGCTTGAAAAGGTCTTCTCCTACCCCAGCCTCTGGTGTATTTACAGACAACAAAGCTATGCCCACTCCTTCTTAGTTTTGCTAGACTAAGCAAGCCAAACTCTCTTGAATGTGGGTGAGAAATGCATTCCAGAGACCTGCTGAACATGGGACACTGACAGAAGCAATTGCTGGGAGACCCTTTGGAGCCCTGAAATGCTTTTACCATAAGTTGCTGGGAGTAAGGTGCTTGTCTGACTGCCAGAATAGTTTATCTTCTTCCATCCCCATCCTTGGACAATTTCCCCATTTTGTCCTGCTGGACAGTTCCCTCACTCCCAGTGTGCTCGTCTTACTCCAGTCTTGGACCTCCATCCACTGGGAAATTCTGCATCTGCCTGTCTGCCCAGCTTCCTGCACTGGATTTTTGGACGGCAAAGCTGTTCCTGTGGGTAAAAGTGTATTTGCTGTCTGGTATGGCAGGGAGGCTGCAGAGNCCTCTCTTCCTCCCTTCCTTCCTTTTCCACAGCAAAGCCTCACACAGCCCCTGTGATTCATTGACGCTGCTCTCTGAAGGAGGAGAGCTTCGTGCCCAGTGGGGCTGATATCCCATCACATCCATGCATTTATTTGATTAGCATCCAGAAAATGCCTGTTATCTGTGTTATCTGGGGGATGTTCATGCTGCTTTCAGTGCATTGGCTTTTTTAACCAGTGAAAGGATTGCCATCATATTTTGAGTTGAAATACACCTCATCTGGGGTTGAGGCTCTTGCTGGCCTCCCTGTGAAGAAAAGGTTTCAGGCAGCTGCAGCACTGGGGCACAGAGCCTGCTGAGATTATGGCTTTCAGCAGCACAGCAGAGCAGCTGTGGTCAGCTTTCTCTTTTTGCAATTTCACCTATTTCAGTATGACTTTTGGCCAGGCTGCATCCCAGACCTGCAGGGCTCCTGCCACAGGCTGTGGGCAGCAGCACACAGAGCAGCACATTCATATCATGAAACCATACAAAGTGCTGCAATAGAACAGCTTTCCTGAGGGCTCTGCCTCTGTGTTTGTGTGTCTGTGCACACGCATAGGCTGGTGTTTCAAAACGTGATTTAAGAGCAGAGCAAGTGAGCAGAGTTTGGTGGGGAGTAAGGAATGGGAAGGTAAGAGTATAAATATAATGTGTTTCAAGCCTAGGACCACCTTACTTTATTTTAAGAAAGCCTTGGAAAGTATTAAAAAGTATTTTAAAATACTTTAAAAAAAAAGTATTTCAGATGAAGATTAATTTATATTTGCCAAAGAGTTGTACTTAATTCCATGCACCACATTGTTCCTGCAGAGCACCAAAAGCACTTTACAGAAAGACAGCAAGCTATTAAATCAGGTTTGAAGCCTGCAGCTGTATCCTTGAGACACTTTTTTGAGACAACCTTGGCCTAGACTATTTTAAAAAAGCATGAAACTCAGATTGGTAATTTCTTTTCCCAAGCACAAAAGAGCTCTCTACAATAAAAGTTCGAGATGTACTCAAGAGAGACAGAGCTCTATCAGGCAGCCAGTCCATGGCAGTGGAATTCTTCAGCCCATGATCCCTACCCTGAAATCAAGAACTGGGCACTGAGCCGAAGTCTGTCTCAAGAAAATCTCAGTTGTGTCTTGCCCACTGCCCAGGAGTAACAGAAACAAAGCCAATAAATTACGGATTTTTTGTTGCCCAATTGAAAAACACTGCAATAACATGAGGAGCAGGCTGCTAGGACAGCACAGAAGAGAATGAAATACCCCTCACTGCTGCACATACGGGACACTGACATCCCAGGTGGTCATCCAGCAGCTGGGGTCAGGTTCCCTGACCATCACTTGTGGTGCATGGGCAACTTTCACCAGTTTATGGAGAAGCCTGTTCTGCTCATGAGAACTTCACAGCTGGATACCAGAGTCCTTTGCTGCTCCAGGATGCTGCTCTGTAAGTTCAATGTGTTTCTGACACCTGCACTGTGCATAACATGGCAGTTTCAGTTCACAGTGGCTTGAGCAATTGCTTTCCATTGCCTTACCTTTATGCCTGCTTGAGTTTTGCTTTTGGTTTAGGGCTCAGACTCACCCAAACCTTTGAGGTGAAATGGGCTTAATAGAAAGTATCATGAAAGAAGACACTACCCACATTTCCTCCAGCCTGGGCCTGTGAGAAATGTGCATGAAACTCTGAAATTGGAGGCTGTTTTATGTTTTAAATAATATTGTAAATGAAAATATTAATCAAAACATTTGCTATTTTTCAACCCATGGCACAGGAACCGATTTCAGTGCATCCCTGCAATTCTTTAAAGTGTCTTGGCTCCTTCACTCAAAGGCTCCCAGTGAGTCCTCTGCATGGGTAGTATAGTTGCTGTGACTTTTTCTGCCAAGCTGGAGTTGTCTCCAATTTATCTTCTTTTAGTTTCCACTGTACCAGCAAATCTGGTACAAAATTCAAATCTTCGTGTTAGAACCAGATATCACCCTGATAGCCTGAGGGATGAAGTCTGAATTGAACTCATAATTTAGTAGCTGTGTAATTTCCATTTCTTCAGTATTTTTCTTGAGTGGTCTAGCAAACCTTACATTTTCTTGCAGGCTTCCTACCTCTGATCTACTTACTGCAGAAAGTTCTGGAAATTTAGCTCTATAACTTTATATCCTTGTCCTTCACATTTTCTCCCCATCCTCCCAGCTATCTCTGGCCTGCTGTCTTCATGGAGTGCAGCTGCAGTTCTAGGCAGGATCTTGTGTGATTCAAAAATGTAACAGCCTTTAACAATACTGCTTCTTGGCACTTTTTGTTTTCTAGAAGCAGGTTCATGCCCTGTGATTTTTGGATATATCACAGCAATTTGCCCACAGAGTGATACAGTGGATGGGTGGCCTGCTGTGATGACTCCACACTTATAATTGGACTTTAGTAACTTTCAAGATAATTAAAATCCCTTCTGTGAAACCTTTCCATG
The DNA here is from genome assembly GCA_013397075.1 of Rhabdornis inornatus. Taxonomy (NCBI): domain Eukaryota; kingdom Metazoa; phylum Chordata; class Aves; order Passeriformes; family Rhabdornithidae; genus Rhabdornis; species Rhabdornis inornatus. The sequence goes on along the minus strand of VWZS01004247.1, from coordinate 883,362 downwards.
TTCTGGGTCAGAGAGATTAAAACACAAGCCCACACACACCAGAGGCAGACTTCTTGTTCTAATATGTTCTGAGCTCAGTGAGACAGTTGTTCTGTATTGACTCAGAAGGAAAAGCACAGTCTATTGAATCAGCAGCACCACTTCCTTCCTCTGCAGTTGTACCATTCACACACTCATTCTGCTCTCCCTGAGAGAATGAGAAGAGCAGTCCTGAGGAGGAAAGGCTGAAGATGCAGAGAAAATGTAGCAAAAGAGACATAGGTAAAATTCACTGGAGGGGGAAAGCAACCTTAATCCTCTGCAGCTGATGTCTGTGATTATGTGCTCTTTATTAAACAATGCAGCTTGGCTGGAATGGGTGTCACTGAGCTTAACATCCTCCCAATAGCTGATGAAATGCATCATGTCACACTGCCAGGGCATGAATGGTCACTGAAGGGGCTGCTGTGGAGAAGGGTCTCTGACCCAGCAAAAGGGAGCAGCTGCTCTTCCTAGGCTGTGCCATCTGATGACTCTGTGACCAGACACAGCTGCCTCAGGATGTTTGTCATAGCCCATCACAACAACACTGTGGTGAATGACTGATTTCTCTTCCCTGCTGCAAAACCCCTGGGCAGCAAGACCCATTTCCCAGCTCACCTTTTCTGGCAGGATAATTAAAAGGTTTCCCTTTTCTCAAGACTTGTGACATTGTCACGTTTGGCTCTGCTGGCTGAGGGAGGCCTGGAGCAGTAACATTCCCATGTGCCCAGGCAGAGAGGAGGGCTGGCAGCAGAGCTGAACTCCCCACCACAGAATGCTGATGTTGACTGTTGGGCTTTGGTGGCCAAGGGTCCAACTTGGTTGCCTTCCACTGCTTACAAGTGGGAACTGCCTCAGCTGTGATGGGGATCTGTAGCTTCAGATGTGCTTGGCCATGGTTGGCACAGGGAACTGAAGAGGTATTTAAAAGATGTGTAGTTTTGGCACTTAGGAGCGCTGTTTAGCAGTGGGCTTGGCAGTGCTGGGTTTATGGTTGGGTTTGATGATCTTAGATGCAGGCCCTTGCCAACCTAACTGGTTCTGTGATGCTAGGCCTCCATGTCCTTGGTGCAGTCATTCAACACTGAATTCCATGCAACCCACTGGAAAATGGGACAACAAAACACCAGACATGATTACAGAGCTTCACAAGCTCTTGTTGGGATGTTGCACCATTCCAGGGACTTTTATGGAGGAGGAAGAGTTTATAAAACTGAATTCAGGAATGATCTGCGCAAGTGTCACCTGAATGTCTTCACTTAAACTGAGGCACAGGCATGTGTGTTGTGTTCATTATCAGCATCACTGGTCAGGAACCATGTCAAAGGAGTTGTTTACAAAGAAAGGGAAAGAAACCATCTATCCAATTCCTAGGCAAATATCAGTGATTGGGATTTAGATGGCACAGCTGGATTTGAAGCAGAGCAAGCCAGCCCACCACTCTCTAAACGCTAGTAGGAGACCATGGGGGACAAAATGCATGCACAGACAATAGGAGGAAGGTGTCCTTTCAAGCTAGAGACATGGTAACAGGATTTGATTTTTAATTTTCCTGTTTTTTTTATTATTTGGCACTGTTCTGGTGGTTTTTTACTGTTTCGGTTTTTCATTAAACATCACAGAACCATGTGAATCAGGGAGCTCAAAAGCTGGGTGAAGTTTTTGCCCCAGGCTCTCAGCCTATAAGATATGTTAGTGTGTGTGCATATACATGTCTTCATATGCACAGATGAGTCATTCTCACTCTTCTCGTGTTATTTCCGGGAGGGGGAAGTGGGGTGGTTCAATCCAAGGTAGGGCAATGAAGCACACAGATCTCCTGACACAGGGGATGGCATGCACAGAGGATTCTGTGACTCAGCAGAGGTGGCTGGAAGGGGAGCCTGCTGCCACTTTCCCAGCAGAAGGTTGGGCAAAACAGCCCTGTGCCTGCCCCTAGTGCCTCAGCTGGTCAGAAAGGGGCAAGCACATCTCATCTCCATTCCCTCAGTTTCTGTATGTCACTGTGGGCAGAGGCAAGACTCAGAGAGGAAACCACAAGTGGTCCAGGCTGCCGAGTCTCAGCAAACAGCAGAATGGCTCCAGGTGCAGACTGTTTGCTTTCCAAAGAACCCAGGGCATTGCTGTTTGTTCCTCTCCTGGGGAAACATCACCTCCTGCGTGTTTGCCAGGACATGCCACCTTCCTCTGCCCTGTCTACCCTGTTCCTTCCATCTCCTTCTCGAATAGAGATCGACCTTTTTTGCCTCTTTGTTGTCCCCTCTTATTAAACCTATGTGATGGCTGGCAGATTTAGGGCTGGCAAAAAGGTGCAGGTCCAATAAAAACTGACCCAGATTGTCACCCGTGATTTGTACCAAACTCAAATGGGACCATTCCTGAGGCTCTCAGTTGTTTAATTCAGTGTAAGATGAATTATTTTTAATCATCTCACTCCTTCTGGATCCTGGCTGGGGACAGTACCGTCTATATTATCATATATTAAAATGGAACTGAGGTTGAAAATACACAGGAACAGCAGAGCAAGCTGTTCCCAGGCTAATTTATGGCTCATCCCATAGCAGACACCAGTAAAAAGCCTCCAAGAAGGTGTATCCTGCAAAGAAGGTGAGCCTGAGCCTGGAGGACAGCATGCAAATAGGATTTGGATAAACTTTTTAGGACAAGATCTATTGGTGCAAGCACTGTGGGGATCAGAGGAGGGAGATCAGGCCAGGGTCTGGCCCAGACTGTTGGTTGTCACCCACGTCCCACAGCTGGGTGGGCAGCACGGTGCTGCTGGCAGAGCTGGGGGTGCTGTGCCCCATTTCCCAGCACCCACACTGCACTCCTGGCTTTGTCACACAGCACATTTTTGTGCCCTGGGTGCCCCTGAGCTTTCTGCCTGTGCACACATTTGGTGGCCCCATGTGGCACATCACTGGTGGAGGCTGCCCTGGGTCCCCAGCTGTGCTGCTCTTGCCCCGGAACATCACCATTGTTACAGCACAAATCCTGCTCAGAAATGTTCCCTCAGCACTCAGGGCAGGCGTGGGACTCCCGTACTGCAGTTTGGTACTTCTGTGACACCTTCTGCAAGCCAACTCCCTGGGATTTACCAGCATCATAAAGTCACTCCAGGACAGTGACACACAGGTCCTCTTGTCCCCTCACAGCATGCTCGTGGCTCCCGTGGTGCAGAGTTTTGCAAAAGCCATTGGCAGCTTTGTTTGCCTGGGCGTTGCTGAATGTATTCAGTAGTATCACAAGCACAGACATTTCCAACCAGCTCTAAGGCATCAGGAAGAAAATAAGGTGAGCAAACAGCTCCACTGCGCTCCAAATTATATTAAAGGCAACCCTCCCTCCTCCCTCTCCAGGAAGGTGAGATTTTCTTTGGTGGCAGGCAGTGGTTGTTTCTGCCTGAAAGGAAGAGGGAGCAGGCTGAAGCTTCCTCTGGGCAGCAGTATACGAACCATCAGTAAGAATGAGTAGCACAAAAGTAATTTTTTTGGGGTTGTAGCAGGCACCTTGGTCAGAGGACAAACCCCATTCAGCTGCATCCCTTGATGCAGTACTGGGAAGCACTGGTACCCTCACAATGACAGCTGGGATAGCCCAGGGTTGCTCTGGAGTCAGGCAGGGACTCTGCAGGTGGGATATCTACAGCACTATGACCAAGAGACTAAAGTCAGCCAGGGACATCCCTCCTACATCCTTTCCCAGAGCAGGGCTATCTCTGGATCAGGGCCTAGATGCACTGGGAGCTGCAGCCTGGGGTAACTGGCACTCACGGGGAGGTACCCAAAATGTAGGAAAGCCATTGTGGTGCCAGCTTTGCTGCCAGCCCTAGGGGCTTGCTGCAGAAGGTGCTGCTTCACCCAGGCTGTAGAGGCTTGCCACTTCATAGTGGGAGGTGCAGAAGCTTCAGCACAGGGTCACCTAGGAAGGCTCATAAGGCCAGGGTATTCAGACCTGTTTTTTTTTTTTCCAATGACATATAGAAGATTTTAATCAGTGTGAATATGGACATTATTGGCTTTGCAGTTTTTAATGTCATTCTGGGAAGTGCAGTTGACTTTCCCTTAACTAGTGGAGCCTTTTCCAGGTGCACAAACAAGACAATTGAAGTCTTTTCAGTGAGTTATTTCCAAGCAGCATCAAAATGTATCTTCAAAAGATTCATAGAGGAGATAGAGGACCTTGACATAGTGGCCTGGTGAAAATCAGAGACATCCAGCTAACTTGGTAAACCATGCCTGTGTTTCCTGTAGCCTTTGTGAGTGTTAAGGGGAGGTCAATACCCAGGGATGTGATAAGGACAGTTGTGGTGGATGTTCTGAACAGCCAGAGAGCTCAGGCTGATGCAACTGCACAAGAGCAGGTAGTTGTGGATGTACAGTGTTCCTTCTCCAAGCCTAGGGCCATGGTAAGAAATGCAGATGTCTGTGCATAAGGCATTTATTAAAATGACCTCACCCATATGTATACATTTTAATCAAGTCAGTGAATGCCTGTTGTGTTTATTTTTAATACTGCACTTGTTTTGATGTTACAATTGTGATGATGTGGATCTAATGGCAGTGACTCTTCATCTTAGGCCTCAAATCCAGAGCTGAAAGTGAAAAGGCACTTTGCATTACTTTAAAATACAAAAGGGAATGTCCCTGGGCAAATTAGTCCTTCATTTCCATTCTAGACTGTAGTCAGCTGTCTGCTGCCTGGAGTCCACAGTGCACAAGCTGCTCTGGAGGTCACCTGAGGTGCCTCCTCCTGCCGTTGACCGATAGGTGACAGAAAGGCAAACAGACCTTTGGAGAAAGGTTCACATATACCCTGAACTTCAGTATCACCTTCAGGGCAAAACACAGTCCTTGCCAGCCTTGGATTTTGTTTGAGGTGCTATGATTTTCCTTTTTCTTGCCTTGAATATCTCCCCGAAAGTCCTCAAGAGCAAAGTATATACCCTAAACTCAGGTCTAGTAGGGCTTTCCATCAGACAACCTGGTGCTGGTGTTATCTCTTGCAGTAGCAGTTCCTGCCAGCTTTTCATAGAGAAGAGGTGTAAAGAAAAAATGTGTAAACTGAAAAAAAGTCAGCAGAGATGCTGTCAGCCAGCCCATGTGATGGAGCCCTAGAAAGACCAGGGATTTCTGACTTCAGCTTTTTCCCTAAACTGTATTATTGTCATTGGGTCTGCAGAGATCTCACAGTTTTGTAATGCATGATGTGTGCCTGTGATAGACAGGCAAGCCAGCGAGCTAAGGGCAAGCTGCCAGCCTTCCCATCACTGTGAACACCCTTGGCCGTCCTGAGACTCGTTCCAAAACATTTAAATTGCTTAAGTGTGCAGTGATGTGTTTTAATTAATGCAGAAGAAGGGGACAGTAAAATACAGGTCCCTTCAGTACTAATTTGGCCTTGTGGTTGAGGCACAGGTGCTAGAAAGCCAGGAGGAGTGCCTGGATGTGCCTCTGTCTCACTGCAGCACGAGCAGTGCTGCAGTTTCCCCAGCCCCAGTGGGGCTGATGGTGCTGGGCTGCCCTTTGCCAGGTGCCTGGGACACAGGGTACCACAGGAAAGGTGAGTCCAGCACACAGGTATTTATGACATCTTCTTGCTACTCTGTCTAGGAAATGAGCTCCACAAAATAAACAGCAGGTTTATTATTAAACGGCAGGACCTGGGGACTGAAGCCTTCCCGTGACACACTTTGTGTGAAAACTTCCAGGAAGTGGCAGAGTTTCCTCAAAGTCCTCTCTCCAATGCAGGGCAAGAAATAGCATTGTGTGGTGTGCTCCACCACTGCACAGGTGGGGAGCAGTTTTTACCCAGCTGCCACAGGAAATGTGGCATCCAACTAGGGCTTCACATAAACTGTCCCTGGAGGCTCACACTGTGATTTACCATGAGACCACCTTTTGTCAACCCCCCCTCCACCCAATCTGTGTGTAGTCCTGGACAAGGGATATTTCTGAGTCCATTATTTTCCCTGTGAGCACAACAGGGAAAAGGAAAGTGGAGAACTTTCTTTGCGGCATGATTAATGTCGCAGGGATCAGATGATATTTGAGTTTTCAGTGACAATTGGATTATAAGGGATTACATATTGTCTGATTAAAGTGCCCCAACTTCAGCATCTACATCTTAACCATGATTCTTTAATAGAGGGCACAGATCTTGATCTGATCATGTGAATGAATTGTTCATTGCGATGTCAGGAGCACTTCCCTCCAAGAGACACAGATATTATAAACCATGGCTCAGCCTGTGAACTGGTCAGAAGATCTGGCATTGATCTGGCCAGTGAATGACCCCGCTGAATTTGGAAATAAAAGGTCAAATTCTCAGACAGGCTGCTAAAAGTGGATTAGGACACTTTTATGAGAGATTTCCCTTTAGAAAATCACCCTTACTGGATCTTCTAAACTCCTCAGATACCCACAATTTGAATGGCAGCTAGGAATGCCTTGATTTTGTAGAACTTTTCTTGGGGAAATTTAACCAACACCTGCAATTAGTCAGCATGAGTCTTACCAGAATGGTCAGTTCCTTAATTTAATGAGCATTAGAACAGTGATTCATTTCAAAGTGGAACTTGGTTATAGTGGCGCAGAAAGAAGAAATGACAGAGAGGAACAAATAGAAGGAGGAAACAGTTGTTTTAGGCTGAAAACAGACCAATATGTTCCTGGAAATACACTTTCAGCCCCTAAGCAAGCCTGGCTCAAGCTGAGGGAGAAATCCCTGTATACAGTTGGCTCAAATTCTCTTAACAAGGCTGGACTGACATTATTTCTTTAGGCCAAAGCTCTGCAAGGCTGCAGGTATGGCTAACAACCCATGCCGGGCTAATCTGCACTCTAGAACCATGAAAGGAGTATTTTCCATGCATTTCCTTGTTCTGTGAAAGCACTTACAGGTTAAATACTTGCATAGAAATGTAATAATAATGCTTAATGCATTCCTGCCCAGAATCTGGCTTTTCTTCTGGCATAATTTATCCTTCTTCAAGACTACAGATCCTTTGCTCATGCTAGCCCTTCAGTCTAACTAAAGTCAGCAGGAGACAAAAGTGTTGCACATCTCACAAGATGAAACCCATTCTTGACCAAGTAAACACCTTCCAGAGTAACAAAAGCAGTGGAGCAACTAAGCCTGTAAATAGGAGATCAAGCAGAGAAATGAGAAAACATTCATTTGCCTGGGAAAAAGTCCTGGCAAAGCTCACAGTGGTGAAACCAAATGGAAATGTTGCAAACTTTCACCTAGAATAAACAACCCGAATCAGCTGGAAGCGCTTTCCATCGCACTGGTTCCCAGGAATGGGGTTGCCTCATTTTCTTGACACAAGGCTGCCAAAATCTGTAGTGACAGACTAGAATCCTGCTGATTAGCCAAGCTCTTGGCACATTTGTACAGCCAGAAATTTTTATTTATTATTTTACTGGTAAGAATCGCTAGTAGATTAAAAATGGGAGGCAGGCGATACAAATACATATTTATTTGGGTGGAGGAGACTTTGGCTTTAGGCTAGAATAAAGCGTGGTGTTACGTGGCAGCTTTCTGTCACAGGGCTTCAGACATGAAATGCCATTATTAAGCTCCCAGCACTGTCTGTGGCAGGTGAGACATGCTCCATTTCTCAGATGGTCAGAAGCTGGCCAGAGATATGAGGCACCAAATGCTCTTAGATCTGCTTGAGTCAAGCTTGACTTGCTTATTCCTGGTTCTGAGGACCCCGCTCCATGTTTTTACATCTGCTGTTGAAAGCTGCCTGCAGCACCTGCAATTAGTAGGTGCTCTGGTAGAGAAGTTAGTGATGCACTAAAACCAGAACTCAGGAACTCTGGGTTTCTTCCTTTGCTATTTGTGGGGTTATGTTTGGAAGCAGGGACACTGTCCCTTGGTGTTTGCCCTTCAGAATTATCCCACTGTGAAGAAAAATCCCTGGTTTTTTATTTTCTTTGCAAAGGTCTTTTATTCCATGTTTATTATTCAAGCACTGCCCAGCCTGCTTCAATGGCTGTCCAGTCCCCACTGCTCACAGACCAGGTGTTGAAGCACCTCTTTCACCCACCTCATCCTTACCAGTTCTCCCACAGTGCCTACTTCTTCTTTTCACTCTTCACTGCCCGAGCCAGCATCCCCCTGTTGTTCAAGGCAGCCTTTGTACACACTTCCTTTTTTCTCTGAAACTCTAGCTACACAAGAAGTACAGGCTCAGAAAAAAATTAAATAGCAATGGCAAGGTTTCCCTTTTTCTCAGCCCTTTCTTCAGCGTGGCTTTCTTTGGGAATTCTGTTCAGAATTTCTTGCCATTTGCAACAGCATCCAGGGAACTAAGCTGCAAGGTAATGCATCTGGGGCTAAGTTTGAAAGAGAAGCCAGATGCAGACAGGCATACTGGAGAGGAGAGGGAGGAAACAGGCAAAGTTCAGATGTAAGTGGACATCCAGCAAAGCCTTGCAAAGCCAACTGGCAGCCCCGTCTTCCAAGAGGCTGTCTGAAAGCAAAGATTTGTCTGAATCAGAACCCTCCATCCAAACAGACGTGAACTTTGAGAAGGGTCAGATCCAGATTGTCTCCAGCTGGGCTCCAAGCCCTGATAAGAGAGTTCCTCCCTGGGGCTCGAGAGCAGCTGAGTCCTCAGGCAGCCTCTGTACTGACCTCTCCTTTCCAGGGTCTCCAGGATTTTTTACCCAGTTACTAGGTCATGATCAACTCCCTTTGGGATTGTTTGTTTCACTGTCCAGGGACATTTTTCTTTCTTCAGGGAGCTCTGCAAAGCAGTTTTTCAGGAGGGGAGGAGATTCAGCGTGACTCAATGGTGTTTGAGAAACAGGGAAGAAAAATGAGGAGATCCTAGAGGTACTTCCTTTCTAAATAGCTCAGAGATTAGTAACACTTTGCCATACCTGTAAATAGTTCACTCACAGACGTGAATGCCAAGGAGTGCTCAGAAAGCTGCACCTCGCTACACCTCATTTTCAAAGTGCATTTGTGATTTTTCATCAACCACCTACCAAGCTGAGAGAAAAATAGAAAGATCCCTGACCTTTCACTCCTCTGATTTCCTAATAATTTGGACACCTTTAATCCTTGCCTCAGTCTGAAGGGCACAGTTGTGTAACACAGGCACAGTCCAGGAAGAGCCTGGCACAAGAGAAATGCTGGACCTCGATGTGCAAAAAAAAAGCAGGATGGATGCAAAAGAAAAGCATTTCTGGGGGATCACAACAACATTAACCGTATTTCTGTGATGTTTGGAGAATCAGTCATTGTGTGGAAGGCTTTTGCTTGCCACCAAAATGTCCGTGCAGAGTGGTCAGACGAGTTGGGCAGTGAACACATGTACATTAATATTTGCTGTCACTGAGGTTGCAAAATAGGACAGACAGATCATTTAAGGACTTGGCCTCCTTATCTCCATCTACCACAGCCTATAAAGTTGCATAAGAAAAGAGGACTGAATAAGAAGAATTTTGAGGTGGAGACCCTGAAGAGGAATGAAGCAGATGCAGCAATGCCAAAAGGCAAAGGCCCCCTAGAATGGGATTTTATGGTAGCAGCAAAGTAATTCTGAGTTTGTCAAACCCTAACTTCAGGTCCTACCCATCTTAGGCCAAAAGAAGTTAAAATTAAGAAGGCTTCTTTTGTGGTTTGTTAGATACTCTGTGATTATGGACACTCAAATTGCTTTCTACTGAAAAACTCAAGGATGTGCATCTACTGGAAAACTTCCTTGTTTAATGCATATAATTCCAGTATGCAAAAAATTTAATGACTGAGAAAAAGAGGAAGATGTTCCCATTGTGGTTTAGTGGTGACAAAAGGGTTAATCATCTCCCCACAGCACACATTAAACGCCATTGAGTCCTCACCTTCCCTTGGGCTCTGAGAGCAGCACAGAGGGGACAACCCCATGTAGAAACAGGGTCCCACAAACACCCAGCATACAGCAGAAGAGAAAAAGTGTCTCCAAAGTGCTTTTGATCTGTTGTAAACCCTGACTTTATTTAAGAAGAGTGAAGTCTTTTTTTGTTTGGGAGCCATGAGCATCTGTTTAGTGACTTCTTGGGGCATGGGAGAAGCAGCTCACTGGTGTCTTGCCAGGTGAGCAGCAAACAACATTAGGTCATTGCAAACAGTTCTCCTTGGGCTCCATCTGTCAGATAAGGACCGTGTCACTGGCAGGATGTTTGTGCTGATGAACTCTCCTTCAGCTAAGAAAAGCCAAGTGTGAAACTCGTTAAAGAGAGAACCTGAGATGCCCTCCCTAGACTAGCAGCAGCTGACTTGCTGCTATGGGTTAGTTAATCTCTCATTAGCTCAGGACAAAATGAGCTGTGTGAAGAAGAAATGTCTCTGTCATGACATGTCAAACCTGTGGAGCCAACTGAATCCCAAGTCAGAAGCTGTTAGGGGCCACGAGGGTGGTTCTGGCTCTGAATTAGCCACAGCTGATTATGTGTGAGTGACTCGTGCAGTCGGGGCGTGACTTGCAGCCTTCTTGGGGCTCAGCCTGCAGGAGACAAGGTTGTGTTCCAGCCTCACCTTCTCTGGCTTTGGTTAGTGGCCATTCAAATATGGTGCTGTCAAGGAAGAAGCACAGCACCTAATAGTGGTGTAGATTGAGATGAGATTAAAAGAAAACCTGTGGTTCAGAGGAATGACGCCATGGAAAACATCAAGGAAAATGAGCTGGAATGTGCAGTCATTAGCAAATTGCTTTATTTATGGCTATTGGACACTGCTATTGTGCCAAATCTTGAATTTATTTGGTGTCGCGGATTTGTTAATTAAAATCGTATTATTGAATTGTTATTTGGTGCAGTTTGCAATGATCGTCCCCTTAGCTATTTTTACTTTTGCTCTGTGTATGTGTGTATGATCCTGTAAAAACAAGCCAGTCTGTAGGGAGAGCACGTTTCCAGTCATGCTTTTCAAAAGGCACAGCTGATTTTCTCTGAGTTGACTCACTTCTCTCCTCCATTTTGCTTTTCTGCTTCACCTCACAGGCAGCACTGCAGCAGCTCCAAACCCTTTCCCTGCCAGTTATTAATGTTAAGCTGACAAGCTTTAAGTAAGGGTTTTCAGGTGTCTTTACAAAGCTCGTGTTGGCTGCTAGGTGCTCCCAGGAGGCTGCAGATCCTGGAATCTTCCACCCTGGCAATGTGCCCAGCCAATCACAACTGCAACCTTACTGAGATCTCAGTACTGGGATTTTGCAGCTGTTCAGAGGTCTCCAGGCACCACAGCAAATGATTTCTGCTCTCTGAGTCAGCCAGTTCCTGCTTTAGATGACACAGATCCCAAGCCTTCCAGGTTTTCCCACTGTTCCTTAGGAGAACCACCTTCAGATTTGGTCTCCCTGAAATGGAGATGGAGCAACAAGTGGAGGTTGGTGACTGTGTCATTTGCCTTTGGTTTGCTATATGCCAAGGCAGATGGTCTTCAAGGAAGACATATGGAGATGGCAGGATGGGGGAGAGCCGAGATCTCCAGAGATGATGATTGGATCAACAACCATTTCTGCACAAGGGCTGTGCTGTAGAGAAATCACATCAGCTCTCTTCCCTCACGGTAATTAAATCCATTATGAGATGCTGTGTAGATCCAAACCCTATCCAAGTAGTTTTGTGCTTTACAGGCTGCTGGATCCCAGTAACAGCTGTGCAAAGCTGACAGCAGCTGCAGAAGCAGCTCACCCCTGAGCCCTGCTCCCTCAAACCCTGCCCTTCTCTGATGCGCACTTGTGTTCTGGAGAACCCCACAGCAACCCTAGAGCTCAGACTTTGCTTGTCCCATCATATCAAGTCATCAAGATTAAAAAGTCTTCTGTGTCTTCTGACGAGACACAGTCATAGTAAGAACACGGGTCCTCTGCAAGGCAAGGTAAACTCGGCTTTTCAGCGACATGCCCATTATCAGTCCCTACAGGAAGATTTTTCAGTTTAGAAGCTCACAAGTACATCATGTACCCTACATTCTGTGCTGCTGTTTTGCATAACGCTTTCCCAGCCTGTTTGAACCCAGCTCCAGGCTCTCTCAGGTCTCTTTCAGGTCTCTTTTGTCCCAGGGACAAATCTCTCTTGAGAACTGCAGTATCAGCCTCAGTTTTAAGCAAATAACCGGAGGCTGGTTACACTCAGGTTCATTAGTAGGTTTCACATCTTGCATGAAGCAAGATCAAAAAAGGTTTTTTTNTTTTTTTTTTTTTTTTTTCAGTGATTTGGAGCACTTGGGGTATAACTCGGCTGTCAAAGCAAGCTGAAACAGTCAACACTTGGGACATTCAGGGCAGGGGAGTGCCACTAAACCATCTCAGCAGGTGTGATACTGTCCTGCACCCCTCAGTTTGCAGATCTGTCTTTTTCTCCAGGACCTCATGAGAAGAGAAGCTCCCTTGTGACAGCCTCTCCTGCACGGATTCATGACTCCGAGGGAGCAGCAGTCTGCAGAGACACTGGGTGTGTGCTCACCTGCCTTCCTGTGTGACATGTCTCAGCCCCTGATGTGCAGGGTGGAGGATGCTGAAAGGCCCATCCTTCTTATTTTGGGTCTTCCCTTTGTCTTTCTCCAAGCAAAGGATGCGTACCAGGAGCTGCTCCCCATGGTAGTGGAATCTAAATAATCCCTCTAATCAGAATTCTGGCTCCCCTCCCACCACACACACACACACACACACACACACACCTGGAGGGTTGGGTGCAGAGGTTTCGGGGGAAGATAAGATGCTCCTCTGTCAACCAGAAACACTGTGAGCAGCATTCACGCTGCTGTTGTGGGGCTGTTGTGCATTTCATGTCCCTTCCCCTGGCTCTTCCCGGGCTCTTTCTGCGGGGGGAAGGCACCTGACAGCTGGCTCTCGAGGCTGCCATCCACAGACCAGCCCGAGCACATGCACACACCTGCCTGCAGCTGGACCATCGTGAGATAAGTCATCTGCTGCCAAACAAGGTTTCTTCAGGATCAGAGCAACTAAAACTTCGTTAAGATATGCAGGAGTCCTTCCAGGTTGCAAAATGAAAATCACTGCCCGGAATCACAGCATTCAAAGTAGGGAAATATCCCTTTAAAGAAACCCATTGGCAATATAACTAAAGGCCCTTAGGCCAAGCTGATATTCAACATAATTCCACTGAGTCAAAAGAAATACACCAGGGATTAAGTTTGGCCCAGTAGCAAAAACCACAGGCAAGTGAGACTGATTCCCAGAATCAAGTTGACCCAAAAATGTAGTAAGGTTTTGCCCTTAAAGGAATAATTTTCTTAATAACAACAGATAAAATGAAACGCTTGTCAAAATTATTACAAGCATATGGGGATGAGATGATCAACATTGCATGAATTATTTCCTTCAGCAGCTGTATTTCTGGTTCATTCTTTCACTGCTCTTTAATTCCGGAGCTTTTGACCTTCACACTGCTCTTCTAGTTTTACTACCTGCCCTGTTCATTCTTGGCTTGTTAGACCCACTTCTTTTGGTGTTAATCCTAGGTTTTCCACTGACTTCCTGTGGGAATTTCATGACTTGACTTTTTTCCTCAATATCTTCCAACTCCACCTCTAATAGTTCATCAATACATGAACTAATTGCCAGGTAATGTTAAGGGTAAAATACCTCGTGTTATCTTTCTGGATTGGGCCCATGGTCTTCAACTTACTGCCTTGCAGCCATTACCAAGCAAGGATTGTGGTGAGCATAAGGAAGAAACTTTCTCAGAAGCAGTGCCTGCATATGGAACTTGCTTCCTGACAGAGGAGAATGAATGACCACGGAATAAATCTCTTTCAAAACTCCATCCAGAGCTCATTTGTTGTGTTTAACTTGTTCACAGCAAGTCCTAAACAAACACTTGCAAACGAAGAGTGGAAAACCCAGCCGCAGTTGTTCAAAAAAAACAAACCAAAACCAATAAGGAGCAATTTACCAGCATGCTAAAAAGATCACTACCAAGGAACATCTATGAAAGAATCAGTTTATATCACTTACAGCATTGAAAAGCCAATAAAAGAGAAAGGATTGAGGGATTTTGGGGATGTTTATCTGTTCGGAAAAAGCTACCAAGAACTCCCAAGCTTTTTCACTTGCTTTCTCACCCTCTTGTACCTTCCAAGAGGCAACAGGCCTTTTAAATCATATTTTTCTCATTCAGCTTTGCAGTTCTCAGTCCCGAAATTCATGGCTGCAAGGGAGGGCTGGAGACTCCCTCCTGAGCTCCCTCACCTCTGTGTTGAACCCATGTTTGGTGAAGCACATCTTGATCTCAATCAGACCTCCTAGGAGGGCAGCCGGGCTGGATTTGATGGCATCAAGATGCATCAAGAAATGTGGATCCAATCCTGCCTCTGGAGTTCAACCCAAAGTGTGTCTTCACTGATACAATGCATGCCACTTTCTTACTTGTACTTTCTGGGCTGTAGTGTTCTTGTCAGGGGCCTTAGCTGCAGTTAAAGATTTTTTTTTTACCTACCACCATTTTGTCCTAATGGCACTTACACAGTGTAATGACACCACCAGAATTTAGCACATTAAATTCTTCAACTCTCTTAACTTTCTTCTTAAAATACGGAGACCAGCAAAGGGCAAATTATTTTTCTATTCAAGACCCTCTGTGGAACCAGAGCTGGTCCATTCCTCAGTCTGCATCTCCTATCTTCACCCTTATGTCTCTGCAATGTCACAGCTTGCCCCCAGTGTCCTTTCCTGACTTCCTCCACTTTCCAAGGTAGGTGTTCTCCTTCTATGCAGGCAGCTGCATCCCTGTTTCCTTCGCACAGGGCTCTGGCTGCCTGAACACACGTGCTCTGCCTGTCAGTGATCCACATCAGCCACCTCCCCACCTGCCTGGTGTCATCTGCAGGTTTGGACAGCAGTCATTGTGCATCACCTTTCATGTACTGGGTATAAGCATTGAAAATTTGTGATGTCCTGTCACTCCCTGAGGGTCTCCTCTGGGAATGTGACTTTTCAGGGACTGCTCATTTGGAAGAACTTTGATCTCACTGCTCTCTAAGCCATGCAGAGCTTGTGCTATTCATATCATGCTATTAATATTTGTAAGAGAGTCTGCTAAGTCAACCACCTCACCAAAAATCTATCCCATCCAAAGTCACTTTTCCCAACAAAAGTTTTAACCTCTCCAAAGAACATAATAGGATTTGTCTGAAAGGCCTAGTTTCCATTTTAAAAAGGCGGAATAGCAGTTGCAGTTTTTAACTCCACTCGGTTCAGCTCCCCAGCAGCTTTTCCATCATGTTGTCCACAACTGGTTTCATCTTATTGTATGGTGCAGTTTTGCTTTAAACCTTGTCATTCCCTCGTGATTCTGAAGATGCTGTGCCATGCTGGGAGATGATGGGGTCCCCAGTGCCTTTAGGAGATAAAGGTCTCAGTAGAGTCTCTGCTCTCCAAACATCTGCCCTAAGTGGGCCAGGTCTGAAACTGGTGGAAGTGCTCTAGTGTGATGCAGCTACAGTTTACATGCAGAAGTGGGGGAGTCACTGCTAGGAATAGCATGGGAATTTTTCTTTTTCCTTTTTTTCAACCACTCTTACCCCACTTAGGTAAGTGCTTTCAGACCCAGCCTCAGGCTTGATTTATTTTTGAACGGACATTTTTAGTCACTGTGTCTTAAAGAAAAAAGAAAAAAGTCTGCAGAGATTATTTTTAAACAAGAAATCACACACATGCATACTATGTCACAGTTTCTTTGCTTCTCGATATCCCACAAGGTCTTCTTCCGTGTGATACAGGGGTATTGTTCCACTCCTCTCACCTGCCGCTCTGTAACAACATCAGGGTGGCAGCCCTTCTGCTTTCTAGGTGGAAAGATTATCTCTCTATTACAAAGAACAATAATCTCACTAGATTACCAGAGTCGGGAGCAGCTCACTCCAGGGTAACACACCTGAACCTCCAAGTTGTTGCACAGTTTGGTAAAGCATCTTTTTGTGTTCAGCAGTGGATGTAACAGAGGCTGGAGATACATGTCTTAAGCAGGTATCTGTCACTGTTCAAAGCCAGGCTTTTTTCCTGGCTCTGATTTGGTTTTGCTGCTCTTAATTTTCCTTTCCAGCTGTCCAGATAATGAAAGACTTTGAATGAGCAGCCTCTCCTCTGGAATCTGTAAGCATTTACTGAGCACTATTTAGTTAAAGGACCAGACAGAGACGGAGACCAAAGAGGGTGGGATACGGAGGGTTTGTGGTTGCAGCACAAGGCTCTGAATCAGGAAATTGTCAGAATCAACTTCAAGAGATGGGTCCAAGCCACAAAGCTCAGTTCTGCATCTGCTCCTGCACCAAGCTCCAACTGCCCTGGAGTTTAGCCTGTTTTGGCACGTGCCTGTTGTGTGGAGATCACCTCTGCTTTCCTTGGATTTACAAAAAGCAAATTATTATTAAATAATTACACACTTGCACTCAGTAAGTGTGCCAGATTGAGAAGAAGGTCCAGTGCAGGATTAACTCACTGAATAGCTCCCCAACAGTGAGGAGTTTGCACCCCATGGACATCACCTGGCTTGCAGGTGTTATTAGAACTCTCTCAGTTCATCCCAAGCTGTGCAGTGCACACATAGCCATAGCTTTTCCCCGAGCTGAAATGCAGTGGCCATAAAGCCCATGGCATCCCTCTTTTCTGAGCTATCCGTCTGCATCAAGCCAGAACTGTCTGTGAGGAGCAATAACAAATTCCCTCCCCACTGAACAGCACCACAAAAGATGTGCAGTATCTGATTCCCAGATGGCAATGTTAAAAACAGAAGGCAACATGTCTGGGAAAGTACCTGAGGCATACATGAACAATAGAAATAATAGAGATGTAAGAAGTAGATAGGTCCTTTCTTTTTTTTTTTCTCAACAGGAAACAGGCTGCCTGAATAGAAACACAGAGGGCTAGAGTGAAGTAGCTGAAACAGATGAATGGTTTAGCACAGTGTGCTCCTGGTGTCTGTGTTGGGTGTCATGTAGGCACATAAATCGTTGGAATCCCTTAAGATTTATTTGGATACCAGCAAACTGAGGCCACATCTACCCTTCCAGAAATGTGGAGGACTATTCATTCTCAAGGAAAAGGATCCCCTATAGTCTGCTCAGGAACATGAGGCTTGGCATAGGTTTCTATGCACAGTTTTTATTTCAGGACCTCCCAGGACAAGTTCTAAAAGGTGAATGTGAGGAAGATGTGACTGCCTTGTCTCACACATTCCAGGAGTTAACACCCTGAAGAAACCAAAGGCAGTGAATGTTTTGTGAGATACTCACCAGCCCTGAGTGAGATGGAGATACCACCCCACGAGCAGCAGGCAGCTTCATGCAGACACACCAATTCTGTCTCCCCGCTCTCGCCCCGCCTGCATTTGTTCCTCCTTTGCCTGATGGCACATCTCCCCCACACAATGGCATGTACAATCTAATCTCTACTGAAAGCTCTGCAGGGCAGGAACTCACACATTCAGATCCAAATAGGCTGCTCATTCCTTTTTAATTTCACTGGATCAGAATAACAACGGCAAGGAAATAAAGTAACAGCCAAAGAATCAAATCAGTACAGTGGAGCAGGTCCCTTCCCTGTTTTACAAGTTACATCCACACTAGTTTATTGTTGGTCCACTACATTACCTGCCCTAGTGGCAGCAGGAAATCTGGTAACAACTGGCAGATCGTCTTCAACTAAACAGCCCAAAAGACTCTTGGCCACCACAGTGACACTGATGATGTCCACACCAGTGATGTCCACTATGGTGATGCCCTCTATTACTAAAGCCATGTGAACCAGACAATCTGTGTGAAGCATCCCAGGGCTCAGAGGCAGCTGCAGAGCCCCTCTACACCAGTTAAGGGTCTGGGAAGAGCGGGCCTGAGGCTGGTGCACTCCCACGCATATCTGCACCCCGGTCTGGCACCCTGCTGATCTCCACAGCCATCCATCCTGCTGCCATCTGGATGACAGCTCTTGCACAAGACCAGTGCCATTACTTAAGGCTGTGGCTGTTTACAACTTCCCGCCCAGCGCACACCCGCCATGTGTTAATCAGGATGGTTCATAGTCAGTCCTGGAGTAAACAAATGCAACTTCACCAGAAAACACGGGAGCCACACCTCTTTACTCCAGGTGTGCATTTTGGCCCACTGTCTGTTTCTCCATAGTGATTAGTGACTGGTATTTAAGACAATTTCTTAACAGGACTTGGGATCGGTGGTTTATCTCCTCATTAAGTTGGTAATATCATTAATTACGGCTATGTCAACGGACATGATGCCACAGCAGATGGGTGTTATCAGTGGCAACAGCCTTCCAGGGTTTGGGTTTACACTGTGCCTACCGCAATGCACCGCTGGCATCCTGCCCAAGGTGGGGACCTGCCCTTTCCCCACACTGTGAGAACCGCCCCACAACAAACACATTTTGAGGCAGGCTCCGAAATCCCCTCAAAAGTCCCCACTCTCTCAGTGATCCCCGTTCCCCAGCTGATAACCTGTCTCTGAGCAGGGAGCAAGCAGTAAACACGGAGTTTTGGCAGGACAAGGCAGGGGCACAGGGGCTATATGCACAGCCCTACTCATCCCAAGAGCAGCAGTCCCTGTGGTGTGTGTTTGCTCCCACCTTATGCAGCTGCTCATTCAGCTGGCTGCGTTTTTAGCTGAGAAAATGAGCACGTTACTGAGCGATGTGGTGGAAGATGTGGTGGACCCTGTGCCATGTTGTTAGCGGCAGGTGGGGATACTTAGAGCAAACAGACTGTTGAGGTTAGGAGGAATTGAGTGATCACAATGCTCCCTCTGGATTTAAACCATACATATCAAGAGATCCATGAACCTATGAAGTTTGAAACTTGGGAAGCAAAAAGTGCATTTTGCCTGTCCTGCTCACATGGTGCATCTCAGTATAGTAAAAAAGCATGAATACCTTTAAAAAACCTTTCTTTTTTCTCCCTTTTTACTCCAGCACACATATAGTTAAGTCAAACACAGCCTTGGGCCAAGTCCTGCCCTGGTTTTGTGCAGAAGTCCCAATATATCCCAAAGTCTCAGCACACTTTAAATACATGTCAACAGTAGCATGTGCTGGCCAGAAGATATTTTACAAAGCGGTCCTTCAAATGAATGTAGTTTTAGTTGTTTTCCTCGGTTGTTTGAGGTCACTGTTCCCCCACCCTTGTTAATAAAGATGTGATTAATGACTTTTGGCAAAGCTGCTGCCTGAAAGAGCCAATGCTTTAGGAAAAGCAAAACCAGTTCTCAGGTATTTTCTGTAAGGCTCATCTCAGAAACACACAAATACATTTCAAAGCATTTACAAAACACGCTGACGCCTCCTTCACCCCGTTTCCACCCCCCTGCAGACACATCACCATTCATAATCTGCATGATTCTATTCCATCTACCTGGAAGAAAGCTCTCACTGTGCTTTCAGCTGGAAATGTTCCCTGTCGGCACAGCCAGAGCACGGGCACCAGCCAGAGCAGTTATCACAGGGCTTCCTGCAGTGCCCGTGGTGCAGGAATGGCTTTGGGATTGCTCTCCCCAGACTGCGCAGTACCCAAAATCCTGAGTGAGGCCCACAAGTCCCTCCTTAAATAAATCACACCAGTAGGGGTAAAGAAATTTAAATAAAGGAAAAAAATTGAATTTGTTTTCTTTGAGAGGGCTGGACTCATGGTTTGAAGCCCGTTTCTGCAAGCAGGGAGGCTTAGAAATATTACTGGTTAAAAGCAAGATGGCAAAAGGGGGACTTTCACAGTCTGCAGCAGGGATTTGAGGAAAAGCACCAAAATTCAGGTGTTTATGAAAAGGGCAGTACCAAATGTAGCAACCTAAGCTGTGCTGCCTCTGTCAAGGACTCATTTCTCCTAGGCAGGTCCTGTTTCTCACAAGGGTTTGATGTGGCTTAGCTTTCCCAGTCAGGTGGTTTAAATCTTCACATTGGTGGGGTTTAATGTGCAACATGGGGGCCTGTGCTGCTTTTGAGGGGGGCACATAAGGATTTCTGATAAAGCATAACTCTTGCCTGAGGATGGGGATAAGGACACTGATGAAGATGCAATAGGCCAGAAATGATGGATACCTGAAGGCTCATACATGGGGTGTCAAATCTGTGCTGTGAACTAGCACCACAAGAACTAGGAACAAATCAGGGGTGTTAATGTCTTGTACCGGGAGGATGCAAGAACCCATCAGCTCCATGGTGACCCTTACCCTGCTGGACCTGAGCTCTGAGGATGAAGCTGATCTGCTCCAGGCAAGCATGGCTTGCGCCAGGGCTTGCTGTCAGCCTCCATGGCAGAAGAAGGAGAGCTGGATCTTCAGGGAGAGCTCTCCATGGAAGGAGAGCTGGGGGTGGCTCTGATTTTCCTCACTCTGCTTCAAGGGGCTCTGTAAGAAGACAGTTGTGCAGCTTTGCATGGAATGCCATGGAATGTGCTGCACCTGCAGCATGCAGTGCTTGGTAGAACTGGTGTTTTTCCAGCTGCAGGAAGCTGTACTGGGGAGACACAGCTTGGATGAGCCACTGACATTTTATAATCCAATGAAAAAAGAGGAGTGAGGGCTCTAAAAGAAGTTCGTCCCCAAAGCTGAAGTTAATCTTTTAAATTAGGAGGACAGTCAGGCTAAAGGCTTATAGAGAAATTCCTATTGCTGTGACTCCCCTGCAGGCACTGAGGTGGCTTAAAATACCACCAAACTCCAGACAAAGCAGGAGACGTGTCTGGGAGTGCTGGCCACTGGATTTCTGAACTGGCCCAGTCCAAGCAGATGGTGAACTGGCAGCACTAATAAGATCCCAATCCATACACTGAAGCTTCCCCAAAATTGCTGTGGGTGGCTCTAATTATAACCTGTATCCTACCGCCTCCCCTTTCTGTGAGTAGGAAGGAGCTGAGCTTCCTTGTTACTCTAGCTGCCTGCCCGTTACCAGGTCAAGATTGCTGGTGGGATAAGGGCCTTCCATTTGTTTGTAGCACTGATGTCCTACTTGGCAACACGTGCCTCATTCCTTCAACCCTACAAAGGGAAGAGCCCCGAGCAAAGCAGGTTTGCAGCTGGCTTAGCAACACGGCTGCTCTGCATTCCTGTAAATTTCCAGGTTCAAGTACAATTTTTTCTCTTTGTTGCCAAGCCAAGTGGACATCTAGCTCCCCTCATACAACAGCTGAACCTTTGGAAAGGGTGGTGGGATCTGAGAGGAGTGTCTCTCAAAGCAGGCAGCAGTCTGCAGGGAGGCAAAGTGGTTCAGCAGTGCATATGAAGGTGACCAAGAGCTGCATCATTTGCCCACCTGCAGACTTCCAAAGCAAAAGGAAAGCTTGCCCTTGAGGTTTGAGGTAAAGAGGTAAGTACAGGTATAGATCCAAGTCCCCAGGGCTAGTCTGATTTATTTGGCAGTCCAGGCAGTCAATACTTTCAATCTTGGATGTGATGACTTTTCTTTCCAGTATGTGGCTCATTTTCAGATTCCCATTACTTTATTCCATGTGGGGTTGGTGTTTCTTCATTGTTTTCCCTTGCGCATGATTGACATGAGCAGGAAGGAAATGTGGAAACTATAGGAACTATTCTCTGTGCTGAGGGAAGGTGCCTCATATTCTTCTGAACCTGACCCCATTGTTTGGTGCTGCTCCCACAGGCACGTTCTCTGCCTTGCTCTGGATGGACCAGGCCATCCTCACCAGAAATCAGGCAATGGTCACCAAACAAGCATTAAGAGCTGATCCCATTCCCACTGGAATCTGTGGGAATTTCACCCCTGATTTGATTGTGGGAGAATCAGGCCCCTACTTATAGCATATAAATAGGAGGATTTGATTTGAGGCAGATGGATATCAAGTTGTTCTAAATTTTTCCCGTGATTTCATTAGTGTTACAAGGAAAACTTGTTCTGAAGCTGTCATTATTTACCTGAAATGCATCTGTGCTTTGAAGTAGGCTCTGGAAACACAAACAGAATGAAATTGCCCATAAAGCAGAGGTGGAGTGCCTTTTTCCAAGGTTTGAGGCTGTTGGGCTCCCTCTACACCAGAATGCAAAAGTAATGCCCTAAATTTAAACACTCACTAGGCTTTTTTTTTTTTTTCATTCGTGACTTGAGAATGAATTCAGTCGTAAAACGAAATTCAACTGACACATTTAGCATGCAAAACAACCATTGTTTTTGCCAGGGGGTTTCATGTGCACGTGTGTATGTGTTTGTCTGTAAAATAGCTCATGAGCCTCCATGGAAGACTTGCATGGTGGAAACGTTGGGCTTCCCAGAAGAAGTTAGCAACCACTTGTGGTCCCCAGTCCCCTTGTGAATCATCCATGTCCTGCTCAGAAGGATTAACTCAACTGTATCCAGTTTCCAAAGATTTAACATCATGCAAGATCACTGCAATCCCAAGCCATTAAATGAAATAATTTAACAACTGGATTTTTTGGCTGGTAACTGGTGTGAGCTCAGACACAGCATGCAGCTTTGTGTGTGCACCTCGTTTTGCTGCACTGCTTTCTTCCCAAATGAATGGTGTGATAAAAGTAGCAGCAGCAGCTTGGTGCAGAGAGTCTAAAAAAAGGTGTTTGTTTCCATTGCAGCGCTTAGCTCATTGTTCTTGCTCCTCGTCCTGTTGACTGGCTGCTCAGGAAGGCTGTGTTCCCACCAGCCAGGAGCTCCTGACTGCTCCCCAGTGCTCTGCCACCACATTCCGAAATTCACATTTTGTATCTCCAGTGTCCCCTTCTCTCTCTTTGTTGAAAGAGGTGTTTTTTAATTCTCTCACAGGGATGTGGTGGGTACTTTTAAAACCTTTGAAAGCTACTTGCAATACCTCAGATGGCATCAATGAAACTCACACTGGTGTATCTGGCTGGAGATACTGGGAGATTGGCTTGACAGTTCTCATGAATCTGGCTTTCCTCCTACATCTTCAGGCCATGCGAGGGTTAACCAAAATTCCCTTGTATGCTATGCTTGATGAAAATGCAATCAAGCTCTGGTATGATAATGTTTATATCTGAATCATTTCACTCAGTCTTGGGATGAATGAGATCTCACCAAGACGAAGATTTGCTTTCCACTTCACTGTTTTTCCCTGTATTGCTCTTTTTCCCAGAGAAGGGACACACAGGAGCAAACCCCTCGGGGCCCTGGGTGCTGCCAGCATTCCAGGCAGGGCCCTTGCCTCCCTCTCCTGCCCCGGCAGCTGGGGAACATGAGCTGGTATTGAAGGACAAGAGATATGAGTGCCCATGCTCACCTCCTGTGCTGTGGCTTCCTGAGAGTAAGCATTGAATTACACAGCCCATTTTTGGTTGGCTTTTTGTTGTTGTTGTTGGTTTCTTGTTTTTAATTTTTAAATTGTCCATCAGATCTGGAACTGAAACCATCAATTCATTTCACTGACGATCTCATTCTCAGCTCAAGTCAGCAACAGCTACCTCAGCTAGCACAGGATTCTACCCACTGCATCAGCTGTCCCAACTCCTATGAGAAAGAAGATTCATGTGTTGTGATATGAGAGAGCTTTTTATTAAGAAAGCAATGTGAGGAGCTTCCCTAGACACTCACCACACATCTTTGTGTCCTTCTTGGAGACACATTGATTAACCCTGCTGTGATCTGCTGAGGTGGACCAGGGGAGGGTGACAGTGGGAAACATGGGGAAGGTCCATCTGAACAGGAGATTTCCCATCCTGAGCCACAGCACCTGAACAGTGAATTACTGCTGTAATCTCCAACTGTGTAAGTTTAGACCCATTTCCCAGATCACAGATCCATGTTACTATCACTGCCATCACCCCATGTCACACTGGCTGTGCTGAGAGGATTGAACAAGAATGGGGATCACAGCACCATGGTCATGGGAAGGAGCTCTGCTGTGTGCTGGTCTCACTGTGCTGTGTCAAATAGGGACAGTGCTGTTCTGAGCTCCAGAAACCCAAATTCTCAATATCTGTTCTCATATCTTTCAGAGCTGAACCAAAGTCCACTGAGATCAATGGAGTTTTCGCACTGGTGACCATGAGTTTTGCATTCAGCTTCCTCAGATAAAAGTGCAAGAGACAGGCAGGAAATCATCCACTAGGAAATCTGTTTCAATCATCCCCTTTTATGACAGATGCTTTGGAAATGATTATGTGCTGTATAAAGAAATATGGCTGAATTTATTCAGGCTAATTCTGAGTGAACCCAAAGCTCTTTTATACTGTTCAGGCTGTGTAAAGAGTCTTAATGCACACAGAAATTAATTTACAACCCATTTAAATCACCTTTGTTCTGTCAGAACCTTTGAAAGCAAAAACTCCTGCATTTTCATACTTGTATGTTGGTAAAGAATGTGTTTTTCTTTAACTAGTGCAGTTAGGGTGATGGAGTGGGCATTAGAGTGATGGGCAGGTAGAGTAATTCTGTAGGGTGGATATGGTG
This sequence comes from Rhabdornis inornatus, assembly GCA_013397075.1. Classification (NCBI taxonomy): domain Eukaryota; kingdom Metazoa; phylum Chordata; class Aves; order Passeriformes; family Rhabdornithidae; genus Rhabdornis; species Rhabdornis inornatus. Next base: position 858,950 of record VWZS01004247.1, on the reverse strand, counting down.
CTGGCTTTGTTCAAGTCTAATTTATCCCACTTCTCATAAAGGAATAAGTTCCACATGTATAAACACCTCTATAGAGTTACAATTCCAAGCAGAGCAGGGACGTTTCCTGCTTTCACACATGCAGAACAGGATTAAAATAAACCCTGAGGTCCAAATCAGTAAGGATCTCCTTGCTCCACACTGTGGGATGAGCTCAAAGGAAAGCGGTGGGACAGATGATTAATCTTTTGACAAAAACCTGAATTGTGATGGCCTTGACAAACTTCTCTTACCTTCTGTTTGCTGGGATTTCATGTTATTTGCCACACACCTTGAAAGGTCTCCAACTGACACCAGTGGACTTGCGTCTACTTGAGCTGCCTGAGAGGGTCTTCATACAAGGAGTTTTCTCATCCCCACCACCAGCTCAACACTGGGCTCAGGCAACTTCCAGCAAGGACAGTAAAACCAAGGTGTATCAGCCAGGACTAAGTAAGGCTGGGTCCAAAGCAAAGGGAGATCACATTTTATTTTGTTCAAACAGAAGGAGGTCCCTTTTTCACCTTCCCACAGCCCTCACAGTTTCACGCCCTACCTGGCTGTTTTGGGACAATCCATCTGAATCTCAGGAAAGGCAGTTAAGATGTCACTTTTATTCCCCACTGCAGCATCTCCAGGCTTAGGACAGCACTGAGCCCATTGCTGCCAAAAGGCCTCTGTGTTACTGGCACATGGACTGGTCACCAAAATCAACCTCCCTGTGTCTCCTTAGACTGAACATGCATTAATGGCTGGCTTCAGCCAGCAGCCATCTGGCACACGGTTAAAATTGAGTGCCTGCCCCGGTTCCCAATCCAGACAGAGATATTCACCATGTGAACCATGCTGCTACTCAGTCAAAACAACTCAAAATAAAAGCACCATCGACTAAGAGAGAGAGGAATTTTTTTTGTATAGTTTACTTGGCAAATAACCCTGTACTTCAGATATATTTCAGGAAATCATGACTTATTTTTGGATGACTTATCATGTCCATGTGTGGCAAAATTCCTCTAATAAATCAGTTGTGGTGAATGATTTAATTGTTGTTGTTGTTATTATTATTATTATTATTACTATTATTATTACCTGTTCTCTCCACCTTAAATGTTCTGAGACAAGATGAAAGTACTGAAACTTCTAATGCCTCCCTGCTGAGTCGCTATTGTAGGAGTGAAAAAGAGCAGAATGGATCAGCTTTTAGTAAAACCTATGGTTTATGTAAAGCATCTGATTCAAAACCTATTTTCTATGTAGCCTTTTCTTGTGGACTGAAATAGTAGGCTGCATTCAAGCTAGACTTTGAGCTCAGTGAAAAGGAAATGCTGATGAAAATCACGACTCAAACACCCTTGCATCATATAATTCTGTTTGTTTTATTGGCGAGATACAGCCCAGGCCCCATTCCATGGCTGCAGAAGGAAACTCAGAGTAGGGCAGCAGGCCAGGCTCAGGCTCAGGCAGTGGCTGGACAGCAGTCAAACCCAAGGGGTGGAATTTGAATCAGACCAAAGTCCATGGGTACTTCACCATCAGCTTCCGCAGGCCCAGATTTCACCTTAATGACCACTCCAAGGGCAGCTCTGCGGAAATAAAAGTTTTTGTTCTTAAAACAGGCATCTCTTGTAGCGTTCAAGTTCTCCCAAGGACAGCCCCTCTTCCATCTTGGCATGCAGTGCAAGTGACAGAGAGCAGGCACACAGCAGGTGCTAGGCAAAATCCATGCCCCACTTTTCTGCTCGTGGATGGTGGGGTTCCCCTCTCTTCAAACACCCAGGCAGAATTCACGATGTCTTTCCTGGCTGCCTCAAGGGTTTGTGTATCATTTGCGTGACTTTTGGGTCTTGATATCTCTGCAGCAATTGCAGCTTCTGAAAAACATTTCAAACATTCCTGCCTGGGAGGCTTTTGGCTAACAGGTCATCATCATTTGGGAGAAATGAAGCTACGAGGCAAACCCTACGTGCAGTGAGTGTGCACACGTGCTTGTGCCCACAGAGATCTCTGCAGGAATCTCCCTCCCCTCTCATCTCTATGATCTCTAATTCTAGCTTCCCATTTTCAACATACGAAAAAATATTTATAGCTATCGGGGAAGTGGTGACATAAACTCATCCTAAAATGCCTTGCAGCAGAAAAGAGACAAAGTTCATTGTTGTGAGTGTTGGGCAAACCCCATGACTTGGTTCCACACGTGAATAGTGCCATGGTACCAGAGGTGCTCAGCTCAAGGGAAGGCTGTGGCTGTGCTATGCTGTGGAGCAGTGTTGGTGAGGTGTTGCCTCTTAGGAGAAAGGATCCTGGCACTGAGCAGTTCCAGAAAAAGGATATATCTCTAAGGAACCTGTAGCCAACACTTGAGAAGCTACACAATGGTCATAAAAGATGCTCAGCCCACAATGCCTGATGAAATATGGATCAGTGTAATTGTTTCTTAGGCTGCTGAAGTATATAAAAAAGGAACAGAGAGACTTGAAGTACTGTATTACCACTGCACCCTTCAGTGGCTACAGCTAGCATCTTATTTTTATTTCCATGCTGACAGCACCAGGCAAGTTGATTTATTTTCTGTGCTGTATTAAATATCAGAGGAGATATGTGTCTCCTAGAATCCAAGGCATGGGATACAGTAGATGAGGTAAATGCATGTTAACCAAAGCCTCCTCTTGATTCACTTTGACATACCTGAGTATTTGCTAAGTGAAGCTCTTCAGAGCATCTGGGAGCAGATCCACCAAGGGCCTTTGCATGTGGCAACAGTGATTTGCTGCCGGGGCTCAAATAAGCCACAACTGTACTGATCATTTCCTACTCCCCCTTCTTAAACTCCTTTGTCGTACACTTAACAAATATTGCTCCCAATCAAGAAATGTCTGTGATTAGCAGATTTAGATGGAAGATTTGTTTCATTATTATTTGCCTTCTGGGTCTGAAGCTCCGTGAAGGAGATGTTTTCAAGCTTTCTCTTCAACCACAAGATTTAGAACTTGCTTTACTTCTCCCCGTTTTTTTAAAGAAAGCTGAGATTCTTATGTAATCACCTACCTTCAGCATCAGGGTCTTAAAACACAGGACCAAATATGGCTTGAAGTGGAAACAATGAATGATCAGCTTTTCTCACATGAGTAGTCCCTTTGAAGGCTAAGTGTCTGTACTCAGGAGCCAAGTTACATGTATATTATGAGAGCCTGCAGAACCAGAACATGAACAAAATACAAAATCTAATTTACCCTAGAAATACAAACCTCATATAAAGTTTTCATTACATAGTTGGAGGAAATACCCTTTTTCCTAAACTAAACATACTTCTAATCTTTTTTTCCTTTCCTTTGTAAAAATACCTGCTTTGATACAGAAGTCTTGTAAGCCTTACTGTTAAGTCTTTCATTAAATGTTTCAGTAAATATTAAGTAAGCTTAAGGCAATAACAGAAGTTTATGACTTTTTAAAAAGAGCTTGTTTCTTTCCCTCCCACATTATGTTGGTTTTTTTCTTTTTTTTTTTTTTTAAAGTCACAAAACCTACATCTTGATCTGCTCCAGTCTGAAGGCTTCTATTTATAGTTTTTGGTTATGAATGTTTTTTCCTATGAAAAGGTCAGACCTTGCACATATACAATAGTGGAAAGCCCTGCTTATTAAAAAGCAGGCAGATGGATTTGTTAAAAAGAAGTACTTTCGTAATGCAGCTGCTGTGAAGGGAGGCTGCTTTAGCAGAAACACATTCATGCTGCTTTATGAGAAAAACAGGTTGAGGAATTCTGTTTTGTGGTGGAGGAATTTTTCCTTTCCAAGCCCCAGTCCTCATTCACATGGCAAGTTCTTCACCTTTATTTACACACTTTGTCCTACACACACAAACAAACACACACACACACTCACACACACACACACACACACACATTCCCTTAACCCAGTTTTTCCCACCCCTGCTGCCCTGGAAAGGCTGGAGGAGGCAATGGTGCAGCAACTCAGTGTATCCTGCATGGACCAGTGACCCCTGGACTGGTACCCAGGGCTCCCCCAGTACCAGCCACGCTCAGCTGCTCCTGCCCAAAGCCAATGGCCAGCACCACAGGAAGTCGGGGTAGACTGGGAGGTGGGTGCTGACCCCGGGGCTGGGGTCTGCAGGCCAGGACCACACCTGGCTGAGGCAGTTCTAGCTCAGGGTGACCTGTGAAGAGTCAGTGTTGACTGAGAGATGTCCTTCACCAGCACCTGGAGGAGCTGCACTGCTCAGCACAGGGCATGGGATTGCCCAGGGTTTTGGGGTAACAGCAATCTGCAACTTCCTGCAACCAAGAGAAACCTCTCTCATTTGATAATGGCAAAAAAGGAGAGGTCTTGGATGCTTTGTCCTGGCTCGGAGTGAGGAGCTTTGATTAGCTGAACAAAAACCACTTAATCCCAAAAGCTTTTCTTTTCCTCCTTCCTCCCTGAAGCATCCTAAGCACTCCACACACCTGCAGCACCCTGGAGTGAAGGAAACAGCACATGTAGCCTCACATTTCCTAAAAATCTGTGGTATTAAGGAAGATATCTTCTGTGTTGTATGAAATCATACACAAAATGCTCAACTCCTTTAAGTTAAACATTGAAAATAGGCACTTCTCACTAATTCCTGGCTACTTCGTACAAAAATGGCCCCCAGACTCTGACCAATCTCTTCTGCTTTGAAGGAGCAGCCAGGGCAGAGGGGATGGGGTCACTGCTGAATGCATAACGTGTCCTCCAGCTTCCAAAGGCACATCCCTGTCAGGGTTTAATTTCTAGCAGAGCGTTGCTGTACATTCACTCTGGAGGGCTGTGTCTGCATCAGCTCCTGCTCTGCAGTGCCCCCCAGACAAGTTGTCCCCAGGGTTTTAAACTCAGGAGTCCGCCTGTGCAGGAAATAATTTGCCCTGTTAGTGATTCCACCACTGCTGCTATCCATCATGTCAGTCCTGTGAGGAAGAATGAGAACGGATTCACCGAAAACTCTCTCTCTCTCCAGAGGGCACTCAGCCCAGCCACCTCTGGGCTTATTAATCCGCTTCTTCTTCTACCATGAAATAATGCTCTGGGTGCCTCCCCCACAGTGCCTTCCCACGGAGTGCCAGCCCTGCTCCCATCTCACTGGCACCATGTGAAGTGACAGCAGTGGGAGAGTAGCCAGGGCTTCCCCCACAGGCACAGCCTGTTCCAGGGAGGCAATAGTTCTGATCAGCCCCAGCCAGCAGCACTGACCTCCCTCTGGATGGTGACATGGGTGGGCAGCTCCATCCACCCTTCACATCTGCTCCTGGATCGGTATCTGCAAACGTCTCCTCACTCAGGGATCACATGGTCGCCAAGTACCTGCAAGCAGAGCTCAGCATTTCTGGTGGACGGCCATCTCACCTGAGCTTTTAGAGCCCAACAATGCCAGTCAAGTTATCCACGGAGAGATATGGCAGCTTCCACTTACCTGCAGCCCAGTATGAATATTGGCACATTCCCACCTGCAGTTTTTCACCTGGTTTCACCAAGAGTGAAAACACAAATATTCTGTAGCAACAAAACTCAAGGGATTTAGATCTTGGGTGGTGTGTGGATATTTTGCCCCAGGTTAATCTCACCCATTTTGAAATTTAATCCAACCTCTTATGGGATCTCGTATCAGTCATCAGTACAGTTGGAAGAATGGCACTGGAGATGGGCAGAAAATGCACAAGATAAGTGGATCTAGCCCAAGAGTCAGTGAGTCTGGAGTTTGGAAGCGTGGAATGAAACATTGGCCTTCATGACAGACCATCTATGTGTAGTAGTCATGTCTTTATCTCCACTGAAATCAATAGAAAGGTTTAGTAAAGCAGAAGTGGAAAAACAAGAAAAAACAGTCTTTCCAGGTGACCTGCTATGCCTTCTCTTGGTTGTTTCAGATATGAGCTTCTGATAGCCATTCAAGCCTGGCTTTAGCTCCCCTCACGTGTCCTGTCCCACTCCCAACTCCCAGGCTCCTGCAGAAGCATTAATTACTATTGCCTTTGCAAAAGAGAGCATCTAATTGCACCACAGGACCTGGTACATGTGCAAGAGGATACATCAAATTACAAACCACTGTTCCTCTAAGCTGTAATGTCTGTATATGCATTGGGTGCAAGTTACGCTGGCAAGAAAAGACTTGTTACAGATCTGTAAAGTACTGTGTGCATTAGTCAAAGTGGTCATTAAAGCAAATACTGCAGTTGTAGGGGCAGATGTTAAAATGCTTGCATCTTTCATGGTAACCATGCTAATCCAAGAGGAAATCAGTTTGTGGTCAGTCTGTTGATGTCTAAGAGTGAGATTGTGAAGATTTCTCCCCCTGCAGCACCACACAGGAGGCAGCTGTGCAGCCCAGCTATGCTGTGCCTGCCAAGCAGGGTCCCAACCTTCCCTTGCTCTGAGCATCCCTGGGACCTGATCCCCACCTGATGGCCTCAGCATCATCCACCTCACCCTGACTTGGTATCCTCAGGCCTCTCTGAGGATTAAGAAGCTGTGACCCATTGACGTGGTGGGGAAAAGCCCCCAGGCCTGTTGGAGAAAGGATTATGCTCCAGCAAGGCTGGGAGAGGCCAGGAGGTGTGCAGTGCTGTACACCTGCCTGCCCACCTGTGAGCCTGCAAACCAGGGGAAAGTGAAATAGCTCTGCCCACACCACTGCCACTGCAGGGGGCTGGGGAGCGGGGAGGGCTTAGTAATACCGAGAGCAGAGAAGTCTGCCTTAGTCAGATATTTTTAATGGTTTCTCCCCACACAGGGCAGGAAGTGAAACTGAGGTCCCAGCCAAAGCCCTGAGCCCTGCTCCCCTGGCAGGTCCCGCCGTGCCGGTGCGTGGCAGTGGGTGAGACATCGTGCTTTCAGTCAGCAGGGATGGGGTGCTGTGAGCTGGGCTCCCACACTGGCACCCACCACCCTCCCACCCTGCAGCTCCATCTGCCCCCATGCCACCCGCGCTGCCCTCAGTGAGGATGCCTGGGCAGGCTGGGCTATGGGAGGGGGACCAGGACTAGATTTCTGACCTGCTGTCATATAATCTAGGATGATCTCTTCCTGACCTTGTTTCCAGCCCAAATGGGACCTGCAGGGCCTGGTGAAGCCTGCAGTGACCACATATCCCAGTCCTCGAGGGACTGTGTCAACAAGCTGGTCCCTAGCAATTGCTCCTTTGAAATCTGTGGCAGCACTGATTTTATTGCTGCCGTACTAAAGGCTGTCCCCCTGGTGTTCTCCTGCTGACCTAACAGCATGTGGTCGGCAGATTGGAGGGGCACCATCTGACCCCTGTGCAAATGCAACCCTTTGTGGAGCAGAATGCAGGTGCTGTGTGATGTTGCACAGCAAGAACACCGAGCAGCTTAAAGCAGACACTGGAAGGAAAGGAGGGTGGAAAGCAGGAAAAAGTTGCTGCCTGCTGAGGCTCCCGGGTGGAAGAGCAGTCCCAGTGTTCGAGTTTTTACCAGCAGAGCTGAAGATCAGCAGTCTTGTTGGGAAAAACCTCTGGGACAAAACATAGACTTAGTCCAGTCCTGTTCTGTGATTCAGCTTCAGTTGCTGAGGGTGAGTGTCTCAAAAGGGGCATAAAGAGGTGATAAGTTGGTCACCTCAGATTCCCAGGAAGATCCTTGAAAGGTGAAATCACTTGGCTGTAAGGAGGAGATTACATTGCAATCTCTTCTCCAGATGCTTCTTGATACCTGTTCCCATGGCAGTTGAAGGAAGGGAACGTCTTAACCTCCCATCCCTGTGCTGGACCCTCAGGCAGGTGTTCCAGCTCCCAGCTAAGACCCTGCAGGTGCCACTGCCCCCCAGCTTCAGGAAGCCACAGCAAATTGTTCAGTGCTGCTGTGCCTGGGTGGCTTTGGGTGGTCAGAGCATATTTCTGCTGTGCACAAAGAGGCCAGGCAGAAGAGATGGCTGGCAAACAAATTGGGACCTCGGGTCCATTCCCTCTAACAAGGTCAGCTGAAGGGAAGTGACCGAACAGTGGCACGGTCCTCCCCTCCTGTTAGCCTCATCTGCAGGGCTTGGGCAAAGGTCTTTTTATTACTGTTCTCTGCTCCAATTAAAACATCCTACAGATTGTGCTTGGCAGGCTCTCAACGGCATCCAGAACTAAAGCCTGTTAACAGGATACAATCAGCAAGGTTCAGGGCTTGAAGTAAGCCAGAGGGGTAGGGAGTGTTTGCCAACTGCAGAGTGCCAAGTCCTATGGCCTGCCCATTTTAATTCTGGCTGTTAATTGCTTTCTAGAAGCACCCACAGGTCCCAAGTGACAAGCAGAAGCCAGTGGCCAAAAATGCACATGCCCAGAGCAATGAGAAGTCAAGCTGCAGAGAGCTGTGTGTCCTCCTTGCACCCGGGATGTTCCCATAGACCAAAAAAGGGTGGCAGGGGCAGAGTGGTGGCCTGTGCCAGTGGATTTTTGTCAAACCACCATAGTGGCCTTGAGGATACTGTGCCCTCCTGCCAGCTGAGCATTGCTCAGTGTTATCTCAGGCCCGCTGGGCATTTTGCACACCCTGGCGGGATTGCTTGGGCTGACTGGGAATTCAGTCCTTGCAGGAGCTTCTTGGGACAGATCAGCTGCTCTTTAATGATCACCACATCCCTCATGTCTGCACAGAGCTCTGCAGAAGGATTTCCACCAGCAGCAGAGCAACCAAGTAGCATTTCTCTGGGGTGTAAAGGAGGAATTAGAAACAAAAAAAAGATGTAATCACCTCATAGTGAGAAACAGAATCTGAAGTGATGGAAAGAGATTTGTGTCCGGGAGTCCCTGAGTGACAATTGAAGCCTGATAACACCCAGAAAAGGGGTGTCTTAGAATTTCTATAGGAGGGGAGAGAGAAAGGGGTCACAACCAAATTCCCACATTAGTTGGTTTATGGAGAAAGCATCTAGCACAGGGTCTGAGGACCCCTTTGGCACGTCTGGGGCAGGACCATGCCACCTCTGCTAAATGCAGTTCTGGCCAGGGGAGATGGGGGTGAGAGGTGATACTGAGCTGTAACACACTGGCACTGCCATGGGACAATGACAGATGGGGTGAGCATGGCATGCTCTTCTAAGCTCTTTGCTCCTGACAGACCAGCACAGCCTTGCAGCAATGCCAGGGACTGACTGCAAAAGAAAAAGCAGATTTGAAACATGAAATGACCAGTCTGATTTCTTCACACAAGCTAGAAGAGATACAAGGTGTGAACCAGCCCCTGATGAAAATAACCAGTGATTCACACCGGTTTGGAGGCTGTAGGGGCCAGCAATTTTCTTTCTAGCTCAGCTGTAATGACAAGTGAATTTGATTTGTACAACTCATTCACTTTCAATGACCTATGGCTGTCATTAATGCTGAGCTCAGGACACAACTTTTGGATAGAAACGGTTTATGTTGACAAGTGGGTCTTCATAATTACTTCCTCTTGTTTCTTTTAGTTTTCATTTCCAAACATATACATTTTCTTTATTGTTTCTGACACCTGTCAGCAAAAAGCACAGCCTTGTGTATCTCCTGCCATTCCCAACCAATGTGCAGGGAAACAGCTCTGCATGCTGTGTGGGAACTGTGCCAGCAATTCCAAAGATTAAGGAGGGAAACAGATAATGCAAATAAATCATAATGCAAATAAATCACAGGCGCAATGGAAGACTCTCCCTATAGGGACTGGTGGCCTTAACCTCATCTAGACCAACAAGAATCAAAGGTTAATGCAGGTGTCACTTGAAAGGTAATTTTCTATTGATTTGCAAGTAAGTCCCTGACCTACTGACCTCCATGGTGCAGGAAATAGGAGTTCCCCTGGAGCAACATATGTGCAGGCAAATGTGTTATTTACTTTGGTAGTCCCTCTAGTATTTATAGGCCCAGGCAGGACCAATAGAGATAACCTAAGGAATGTGGTAGCCCTTGTAAATATTTCTGTCTCACGCTTAAATATTTGGGCAGCAAAATAGCAACCTTGATCATAATTTGACAGAAGAAAACCACAAGGGCACTGCTTGATTTCTACATCCTTTTACAGGCAATAAAAACCACCCATAAATAATTTTCATGCAGTGCCTCAGGAGCTCCTTGCAAGGGTCAGCTCAAGACTCGCTGGACATGATTCATGTTGTGCAGAGGTGTAAATCTATGTGGAGCTGTTCCTGGGGTGCAGTGTGGGAGGGACTGGATGATCTGGATTCAGGAACGTGCAGCAGAATGGTGTTGCTGGTGAGGGCCATGGCTTGGGCTGGTGTGGTGAAGCACCTCCAGAAGCTCAGCTCTGAGCACCAGTCCCTGGCTAGACAGGTTCTTGAGTTTGGACCAGGAAGCAACAGTAAATCTGTGGTTTCGGGTTGGGGACTACATAGTCAGAAATTTTCTGCTTGTTTCTTCAGTAGGAAATCAGGGATTTTTAAATGAAAAACTGAAAGCCTCAGCAGGCTTAGCACAGAGAGTTGGCTGCAGCTCTCCCTGAGGATTTTAATTACCTCTTGCTCTCCCTGTTCTTGCCCTGCCATTGATGGTCCATGATTCACAGCTGATGGGAGAGGAGATAGCGTGTGCAGGGAGCTCAGGGAAGCACGGAAGGGCGTAGGGTTTCCAACCCAAGAGTTGGCAGCAGATTTCCCAATGCAGAGAGATTTACACTTACAAATAAAAAGTAAATGTCTTTGGTGGCTGGAAGAATAAGGAGAAAAGTGGTGGAGAAATGCACCATTTCTGACCACATGCAGCAGAAATGCCACGGTCACTTGCACGTCCTGACCTCACCTCTCTTTTCTCTCAGCAATTAAGCATGTCAGGGTCTACCACACTACTCAGAGGTATGTTTAATAGCCCTCCTGCTCCCATCCCTGGTGCTCCAATACTGCCCTGGGTACTCCTTGTCCTCCTCCAGTCTGTCTCCTTTCCATGCAATGTAAGGGGTCAGTATCCAGGAGCTGGATCTGGGGTTGTACAAGCCAAATGGCAGAGAAGATGGGGTTTCTCCTCCACAGGGTTTTCTACCAGCTTGGAGGTGCTGAAGCTTGCAGAGCTCTTGCTGTCATTCCCCAGTTCCCCTGGATACTGCTGAGAGCAAAGCTCAGGGGTGGGGATGCTGCAGAACCTTCATGGGAAACATCTGGATCAGGGCTCAATGGGTCTGCCCATTTGATTCCGGGGGAATCAAAATCTCATCCTCCCACAGAAAGACTCAGATGCTTCCCTTGAGCTCTTCTTCCCACACCCCATCCCAGCCCAATTCTTATTCCTGGTTCCTCTCTTTTTCCTTCCTACTCCCAGGGCCTTGATCTCCCTGCCAAGCCGGGTCTCCCCCATCAGGCTGCTGGCTGCTTCTGCCCCACACAGCCTTCTGCCAGTGAGGCATCCAGACTGCCTGAGAATTTGGGACACAGAACCTGGCACCTGCACCCTGACCCACCCAAGGTGGGAGTCTATGGCAGCCTGGGGACCCAGCCCAGGTGTGAGTCAAGCTGCTCACTCCCTGCCATGGCATTATATATCCTGTGCTCCTGGCTGGCTTCCCAGGAGACCCAATTTCACACAAGGATTTCAAGGATGGTCTTGACACATCCTGGTAGTGGTTACAGCTTCAATCCAGCCAGGCATCTCCATACCCACTGGGAAAGCCAAATACAGCAGACTGGTGCTCCTGAGTCCCTCTTGCAATGCATCCCTTCTCTCCCACCACCCCACACACCTCACTGCTCCATGGAACAGCCAGTGCTTTGATCTTCCTCTTGGTACAAACCAGACCACAGCAGAGGCATCTTTGTGCTTGTTTGCATAGCAATGGAATCATCCCAAAGATGCCAGTCCATCTCTATGATGCTGGGAGGGGTTAATGCTCCCAGGGCCCATTTGACTCTCTAGGGAAGCAGGAGGGACAAGCATTCGGTGGCTGTGTGACCCAGAAAATTGTTTATAATGCATTTATTCTCGTTGCCTCCAGCCAGGAGTGTGGGTTATGGAGTAGTCCACCTACAGCCTCTGCTTTCTGCTGGCACAAGAACCTGCTCTACACAACCTATGAGCCCACAAACAGGCAGCCCACAAACCATAAATTGCCCAGCCCTGGAAGTGTTATCCCACCTGCAAGCCTGAAATGCTACAAGACTAGATTTGGGGAGCCAGGGGATCTGTGATAAACCTCTCGTGGAAGTGCTCTGCTCCATGATACCTTCCTTGCTTGTGTTCCTTCTGGTACAGGAAAGAACATTTCTCTCCTTGTTCAACGGCTGCTAGGACTTGCTCATTTCTCTGATCTTTAGGTCGTGAGAGAAACCACTCAGTCCTTGCTCATTCCAGTGCCCCCTGAGGCAGCAGAGATGGCTGAGGGACAGAGAAAAAGGAAAACAAGCCCTCTTCATGGGGCTGAGTCAGCATCCACCAAAGCCCACAGACAGGCTGTACTGCTGTCTGCATCCCTGTGCAGGATTCACCTACCTTCTGCCAAGAAGTAGGAGTGATATTAATTTGATTTTACAGTGGAAGAAACACGTCACAGGGAGGTTTAATCATAGTCTGCTTTTCCAGAGCTGCCCAGCCCTTTTGTAGGACCACAGGGAATTCAGGTGTGAGCTGTGTTGGACACTGCTGATCTCTTCTCCCTGAGATGTGCAGCACCTGATCCATATGCTGCTGCTGTTCTTTGGTTGAAAATGGTATTTGCTCACTGAAAGAAATCTCTGGGTAAAGCTATTTTCATATTAGGAATGAAGATTAGAAACCCTATAGAATAAGCAAGTTTAAACAAAGCTTTCACCACAGGTGACTCTTTTTTGACTGCATTGCCCACAATTGGTCAGTGCCACTGCAAAGAGTGGCATAGCTAAAGGTGATGACTGAAAGGACAAAAATACACTGCCAAGGCAGTGGCTGTTCCCACCAGAAAACTTGCAGATCTGCTACAGCTGAACTCTGCTCATCACTGCTGGGGGAGGCCCTGACTGCTCTAAAAAGGTGGTCTCCACCCATACTCACAGGGATGGCCTTCACAGCCTTCCTTCTGTACCACTGTCACCTTTTCACTGATACAGTGAGCACCTTTGCCAGCTCCTCTGCAAAGGGCAGAATGAGATTTCAAGTGCAAAACCAGGGCATCTTTCAATAGGCCAGGACAGCAGCAGACAGATAAAGTAGGAGAAAATGCAGAACACAGCCCTCTCCTAAATGAATCCTTTTAAAAAAATATTTGCTGGCAGCCTTTGACCCCTTTTACATGCACAAACCCAGGTTGCAAAGCAGAGGGATGCTGCTGGGTAGTGTTAGAGGTTGATGCCTGCTCCTCCCTGCACAAGCTCTCCCAGATGCTGCTGAGGAATGGAGCAGCAGTTGGTTATTATTTTTAGCCCCCCGTTCACGTGGCCTGAGGATCAGATGCACATTCCCAGATGCTCATTCTACAAATGCCGAGATCCCTGCAGCCCTCGCCGCGGATGCACAGGGCTGGCACAGCTCTTCACAGTGCTGGGGGAACAGCAGGGGCTGGGGTGCAGCTCCCCCAGCCCACAGACCCACACCTACATGTGCATGGACACACCACCTGCTTCTCTCAGGAAGCCCCCAGTGAAAAAGGCTTTCTAGGAAACTTGGATAAATGAGCGTGAGGAAGTCAAAGTGAATCAATCCATCAGGCTGACAAACAGCCCGTATCCCCCGAGGACACAGCTTTGCCAGGAAGGTGAAGGGCCATGTTTGCATGGGAGAAACCAGGCACAGGCAGGGAGAGTGGGAGGCAGGGGCTGCCCATGGGAGGAGCAGGATGTTAGGAAGGGATGCAGGAGAGCAGGAGCTGGATCAGGCCACGAGGGTGAACCAAGCAGCTGCAGTCCCTCTGCCAGGTGATTCTGGAATGGGCACCAATTCCATCCCTAAAGGAAAAGGTGGTCCAGCAGGGTGCAGAGAAGGAAAAGAGAAAAATAAGCTCCTGAAGAAGTAAACCAAGTGAAGGGCACTGAGTGTATTCTTAGCTTTATCCTGATCTCTGCAAGAACTGGAGGGGAACTCCAACATGTCTGAGGTGTGGGGAACAAATTTGGCACATTCAGAACATCCAGAGGAAATGCATGGTCAGTCTGACCCTGGGGAAACATGTGTGAGCTCCCTCACTCATGCCCACACAGCTCTGAATGGGCTGCGTAGCACCTGAAATGTCAAATGAGAGACTGAAACCCCCACCCTCCACCCAGGCAACATTTCTGTCAGGGAAAAGTAAAGCCTGGGTAACCCTGCTCCAGGGAAGTCCTGCTGGGAGGTGATATGGAATGGGAATGGAATGACACCAAGCCTGCCCAATTAGGGGAGGTAAAACAAGATCCAGTGGCTGCAATCTGAAGCCAGACAAATGCAGATTAGGTGTAAAATGTGTTTCGATCAGGAGGTTTAATCAAACACTGGCACAACTTTGGAGAGTTGTGATGGATTCTCCATTACTGGTAAGGGTCCCATTTGCATTTGGAGGTATCTCTGAGCGCTCTGCTCTTGTTCAAGCACAGATATTGATTCTAGTGGTAGAATTGTTAGGGAAAAAGCCTGAGGCCTGGGCTCCCAAGGCAATCAGCAGCAGTGGAGCATTCTTGATGGTGTCAGTTTTGGCACCAATGGAGACTTGAGTTGGCACCAAAACCAAGAAGAGACAAAGCCCTACAGATAAGACTCAGGATACCAAAACACCTGTGGTCTCAGTGGAGGATGTCAAATGACCTTGAAACCTCTAAGAAGGTGCAAGGATAACAGGGACATGAGGAAATCACGTCCCTGCTCTGTGGAGAGGCCATCCCTGTGAAGTCACTGCTGAGAGCAAGGCATGTCTCAGGTGCCCAGGGTCAAAAGTGAGCATGGTCATCTCCATAGGCTGTGAGCAGCCTCCAAACCATGCCACCCTCCTCTTCCCCTGCTCAGGGAGATTGCACAGCTGTTGGGCTGGGAGAGGCTCAGGGTGGGGTTTGGGCTCAGGAGGACTTTTCCGGCTACAGGGGCTGCCCCGGGCTTGAGTGCCTGAAGAAAACTGCTGACCTTGCTTATGGAAAATTGTGTTTTCTTGCAAGGCTCCTGTCCCATAGAAGAGTTTCTGACGGGTAGATAGCTATGGAGTGAGTCACTTCTCTTTGTGCCCCAGTTTCCAAGCTGGCTGAGAGGCTGAGTCTGTTCACCTTGATTCATGTGCTGCTGAGGGAGGGAAAGAGGCTGAAACAAACCTGAAGCCTTAAGCCCACTGCTTTCCAGGGGTAAAGCCTCACAGCTCTTGATACCACACTTCTCACCAGCACAGTCATCTTGAGAGGGTTGTTGTGATACCCAGAGAGGCTTGGAGCCCACGGACGCTCAGCAGCTGTGACTCAAGCACAGCACTGCAAGTTGTGCATCTCCCTCGAGCTCTGCTTCTTCCCGGCGTGTCTGGGCATCCCAGAGCCCAGTGCTCACCTTAGGGGAGCACTGTGTCTATTCCAGCAGCTCTGCATAGCCAGCCTTGAAGGAAAAAGGGAAGAAGGGGCAAAAAAAAAGGCTTTTGGTTAGCTGAGCTTCAGGTTCACAGCAATCCAGAGCATCTCTGGAGAGCGGGCAAACCTTTCCCAGAGGCAGCGGGGTCTCCACATGTATAAGTGATGCCTGTAATAATCCTCATCAGGGAATGGCATTCTTTCCATAACAAAAATTGGACATACTCAAGCTAGTAAGCAAAGGAAATGTTTTCTGCTTTTATTAATAACCTGAAGTGACCTGTGCCTTCTGTTCTTTAGCTGTATACCACCAGCTCCATGTGCAGATTTGCTAATGATCCTTCAATTTCCACTCTATTGAAACATATGGAATAATTCCTTTTCCCATTTCTGTTCTGCTGAAGATCAGTAATTTGCGAATTACTGCAGCAGTCCTGCAGCCTCCTGCAGGTCAGGAGCACTCTCCTCTGTTGAACAGTACAAAATGGGGATCAGGCCTTTCTGCCTACCCAATCTCCTGTGCAGCAAACAAGAACTACAAATATTGTGAAATAATCTCAGGAAGAAATCTGGTTGCTGTTCCAGCCTTTAGAAAGCGTTTTCCTGTGTCCACTGCTGCCCTTTAAACTCCAAGCTGCCAAGGCATGACCTGCTTTCCCAGCTGAATTGATTTCCTCTTTGTTTGTTATTGTGTCTGGAATCCTTCTCTCTGTAAAACCTGTGGACCCACAGACAAACACACAAGCACACACACACACGCAGATCTCGTGCCCATGGCAGATCTCACCTCTGTTCCAGGGGGAAATGTGGTCAGTAAGTGCTAGGTTGGCCCGGGGCTGGGGCAGATCCCAGATGTGCAGGCTGCACCTCTGCAAAGCGCCGTGCCTCAGTTTCTCTTGGGGGGATGGTGGGGGGTGTGATTCGGATCTCCTTCTCAAGGTGCTTTCAGATCAAGAGACAAGAGGAACTGTGTTGTGTCACTGGTATCAGAGCTCTCAATTCCATCATTATTTTGCATCACTTTGGTGCCCTTGAAATCAAAATATCACACTGTGATTTCATTAGTTTTCAGAGAGGATATCAGCAATCTTTGTCAAGTGTGTGCATGCGTCAGGTGAGGGGCTGAGGGTGGTGGAAGTTACCTGAGATGAGTATTAATGACTAACAGCTCCAAGCTCCAGCACTAGGAGTGAGAACATCTACATCTAGATCGAGGTGCTTAATTAAACCTTTATTAATGTTCCTTCAATGCATGGACATAATTCTATCTTGCTTTTTGAAACAAGGAATAAAAAAAAAAAAATTGTTCTTTCACACTTAGGATCATATTACTTCTACTTTACTGTGACATGAGTTGGTATTCAAGGAGTGAGAGCTGCCGGTGTCCAGCTCCCCCATTTCATCACCCAGCAAAATTAAAGTCCAGAACCTGGTGTTTCATTGTATCAAAGCCCTGATGCAACCAGAGTTTTTTTCAGGACCCAGGAGGTCGACTGGCTATTTTTGGATACCTGTTTCAAGGCCATCAGGCAGTTTTGCATTAGGATTAGAACTTCCCTCAACTCGGGTCAAGAGTGTCTGGACGCATAGAATGGAAGTTCCTGCTGCCAGCCAAAGTGGATCCCAGCCCAGCCATATCCCATATTCATCAGCATTTTCTCCCAGTGACTTTTGTAACCTGTATATAAATGGGTTTTAAACCTTCATTTGGCACAGCCCAGGCAGGTGGCCCTCCGGTGTTCTTATTGCCATGGCCCTGGCTAACCCACAGAAATAATAGTATTAAAAATCCTTAGCATCATTAAGCAGCTATAATAATTAATCCCTGATACTTTGCCCTACCTTTTATGCTTTCAAGAAACACAATGATATTCCCTCACTGTGTTCATTCACCCTTCTTCTCCTTGGAGAAAACTCTGTATCACATGCTCTGTTATAGAGGGAATGAAGAATAACACGTTCATGGGCATCCATGCATTTCAGTGCACCAGATGGGAATATGGTATTATGTTTTAAGCAGTTTGCTGTCCTTGAGTGGCATTCCCAGTGTTCCCTGATTCACAAGGAGCTGGAAAGTTGCCAGAACAGCCTCAAGCCTGCAACTAGGTCTTGCAAGTTTGGACAGATTAGCCCAAAGGACTCCTCTGAAGATCTACCCATGCTTGGAGTGATTTCTCTGTTTTTTTTTTTTTTGTTTGTTTTGTTTTTTTTTTAATTGCGCAAGGAATGAAAGACATATTATTCTGGAGCTGTGGTGGGACGGTGCCCCAACTGTGATGTCTAGTCTGCACTTGGAGCTTCAGGAGAGGGAACCTCCTCAGAGATGGGCAGCAGAGCTGGTTGAATGCTACTGGTCACACTGCTGGGCAAAAGCAGAGCTGAGATTGTCTCAATGGCCATGATCCTGACATGATCTTGCTCCCTGGTGCTGAGCTCACAGCAGTCTGAAACACGGCAGCACAGCAAGGCTGTGAGCGTGCTCGTCTCTGAGCAGAGGAGCAACCTGCAGCAAAACAATGCTAACTTTAGAGCCTTATCTTTACTTAAAGGTCAAAGCATGCTTAATGTCTCAGCAGCTTAAGACTTTAGCACTCTCATGAAGGCAAGTTGAGAGCAGCTGTCCTTTCCAGCAAAGTGAACCCTATGGAACTGGGCTCTCCTTTCCCTTCTTCCCAGTCCCTTTGTTGATGTAAACAGCACATGCTCTGAATCTGCGCTGGGGCAAGTGGAGCAAGACCCAAGTTCTTTTCTTTGCACCAGAGGAATGGTTGGACCAGTGCGTTGAGCCAGATGGGAATAGCACCTGCTTCCCAACAGAGCCCCAACACCACCCTTGGCTCAGAGATATCAGCCACATCTCGTGTGCTCTGGTGCTCTGGGGAAGGCACAGAGCACTGCTCATCTCCCAGGAGACCAAAGCCTCCAGAGACCTGTAGGTCAGCATCTGGGGAGCCAGGCAGGATGTGGACATGGCCACGAAACAGCCAGCGCTTGCCTGCCACCCGCAGCGCATCCTCTGGCTGCCCCATGGTGTCCACCATAGACCCCCCTGCCCCCCTGCCAAGAGATATTTTGAGGCCTGTTTTGATCTCCTTTGCATGTCAGTTATGCTATTTCTGAGCAATTTTATTTTAATTGTTTTCCGGTGGTGAGCTTGTTGTCTTACACTCTCGCCTTTATCTTTTCCACTTCCTCTCGCTTTCATGCCTCTTTCTTTCCCCACTGGGCTGGTGGGTTGGGTGTTTTTGTCACAGCTGGTGGATGAGCTGTGTCCATCCCACGTGTGCAACCCCCAGTGGAGACTCCTCGGGGTGGTGGGAGCGCAGAGTCAGCCCCGGGGGTGTCTGTGTGGGTGCGTCACCCTCCTGCCTATCTCGGTGCCTTACCTGTTTCCAGCCACTGTCATGTGCAGAAAGAAGTGTTGACTCATTATTTATCACAATGTAGGTTATGGTTAGGCAGATGAGTAAAACTTCTCATCTGCCTTTTAAAAGCAGCACTGCAGAAAGGAAGGCTTTGCCCTTTAATCACTCAATTCCAGAAATGGTAAGACAAGCAGGACGCTGCTGGAAGGGGCCATTGGGTGACCACATCAGCTCCTCCCTGAGGGAACTTGACTCCCACCTGGGAAATTCAGCTTCTGTTTAGTTTCGGCTACTCTAAACAGATATTATTCATCCAAAAATGGGGAGACGGGGAGCTGAGGGGATCAACATTGTTTGGCAGCTGAGGTGAGAGAAAGAGGAAGGTGTGTCTTCAACATTTTTTGGCAAAACCTCCCTTTCTGCAGCATTGTGTAGATGTTCAAAGTACGGTTTTTCTCCACAAACCTCAAAAAGACTTTTTTTTTTTTTAAGAATCTAATTT
Source organism: Rhabdornis inornatus (assembly GCA_013397075.1). Lineage (NCBI taxonomy): Eukaryota > Metazoa > Chordata > Aves > Passeriformes > Rhabdornithidae > Rhabdornis > Rhabdornis inornatus. The sequence continues at coordinate 839,634 of VWZS01004247.1, read as the reverse complement.
TAAATAAAAAATACCCTGAATCTGAGCAGGTATCAATACCAGATCTGTTATAATCTTAGCCTGCATTCAACCCTTGTGGAAGAAATGCACTACCATGAATCATCACGGTTCTGCTTTAGCAGGGTTTTATTGAAGCAATTCATGTGGTGAGACACAGGTCAGAATCTGACACGCTGACAGGATCAGCATTCACATTTTCACCAACAAGGGACAAAAACCCAAGTGGTGTGACTCCAGGACACCAGCAAAGACCAGCAAGCAAGCTGTGACACAGGTAAGTACTGCACACATGTGGCAGAGCCAGCCTGGATGAGCACTAATGAAAGCCCGTGGATTCAGTGCAGCAGGGAGAATTGCAATAACAATGAATCATTTGTCGTTAGCATTGTACCATCATTGTACCATCAGGTGGTTAGTGAGGGTTTTCTCTCCAGATAGACTCTTGTCTTCCCGTGGAGCAGCTGGGATCAGCCGTTTTGGGAGGCAAATGAGTGGCATGTGCGCCTTGAGAGCGTGAGCCAGGCTGTTCAGCCTTAGGCTCCTCTGAATAGCCAGCAGCTCCCTGCAGAAGGGCAGCACCAACAAGCCCTTGCTCACTCTTCCTCACACTTCTGCTCTCTCCTTCTCTTGCTTCCTTTCAGTCTTGCACTTACTGGATCTGATCTCACTCTCATCTAACTCATTGTAAGACCACCAAAATGAATGAGGTCAGGCAAAACCCTCCATGGCACGTGCTAGTCTGCTTCCAAGCCCTTGGTTCTAGCCCAAACACAGAGCAGGCGGTAAGTTAATAGTCAAGTGGCAAGTCCCTGGTCACTACAGTTAGGGTCAGCAGTCCAAAAGGGCAGCTGGAAATCATCCCATAATCTTTCCCAAGGCTTTGTTTCTCATTTATAGCTGCAGGGGAAAGCAAGGACATCTGCAGCAGGGAAAGACATGATAAAAGCACTGACACAACGCATGGTGCTCAGATGCAATGATAAAGGCAGTCAGAGAAGTGCTGAAGTTAGATAGCAGGAGGGAAGGGGGGTTCTGGATTTACTCAGGTGCAGTTTGGACAGTCTGACCAGCTGATTTCTCTCTTCTCTCCTCTCCTCTCCAACCCTAGACAGGTCTTTAAGGAGTATCAGCTTTCTGGGCACCTATCATATACCTGTTTCCTGGAGTAAACTTCTTCCCTACTATCTGTGCTCTTTACCCTAACTCCCATTCCTCAAACAGAGGTAGTTCTGCAGACTCCATCAGGCTTGAAGCCATATGCCAGGAAAAACCCATAACAAATTTTTGTTTTTTAAAAAAATATGAGGATACCCTCTTCAAAGAAAATCTTGCTCATCTTTCCCAGAGAACCTGCTCCCCAGGGATGGGTTTGACCATCGGTTTGCAAGTGTGATAAAACAGGCAGGAAATTCAGGGTCTGGCTTCAGTGCACAGGCACTGCCCTTTACATACACCCACACCTGCTCCAGCCCGGTTGACACACAGCCTGTGAGCAGGACAGTCCCACTCATCTCCTGCAGGGCCTGAGTTAATTATGTTGCAGAGGAAACCAGGTTTGTCACCTCCAGCAGGGACAGAACTGCCATGGGTGCCCTGCTGTGGGTGCCTGGGAGAGCAGGGTAGCTCTGGATAAAGCACAATCGGTGCAGATATACCCATCAGTGGCAAGGCAAGACAGTCCCCTTCCTCTCCTCTCACCTGGCTCTGTCACCTTTGCTTCACATATCTCTCCAGCTTCTCACACCCAGGCTGTGTCTAGAGTTTAGCAATTCATGCCTGGCACAGTCCTATGCCTGCCCTGATCCTCATTGTATGAGACAGAAACACCTCCTATCCCTGGGTCCTTGCTGTGTTGTGTCTGCTCCTCAGGGAGCACTGGCCCAGGAAGAAAATCCCAGGCCAGGATTAGATTACCCTGCCCATGCCCCTGCACTACCCTGCCCTGCCCTGTCTTTCTGCTGTTGTGATTTCTACTGAACACAGCTCCTCTGAATCCCCTTCCACCCACAGTCTCAGTTCATCCCTCAACCACCTCATTCTGCTTGATTTGGGTGCTAACTTCCCCTCTGAGCTGGGTAGCTCCGCTTGTCTCACCATAAATTCACTTCCCAGCCCTGCCCAGCCCTGTGCTTGCTGTTCTTCCAGCAGCTGCCCTGCACTGCCCAGCGCTGCCTTTTTGCTTGAGCAGAGCCAGGCAAGAGCCCCCAGCAGAACACTGCTCCACAGGCAGCAGCACATGCAGGGGAGCAGTGAGGATTCAGGGACAAATTCCAGAGGGGATGAGCAGAGGAGCTCGTCCCACTCCCTCCACTCAGCACAGCTTGATCAGCCTCTTGCTTTTTCCCAAGTGCTATATTCCCACATGGAGTGAGAGAGGTTTCAGGAAATTTCTGCTCCTCTCAAAATCACTTCTGATTTTTCTAGTAAAAGCGTCTGCCAGCCTCCTGCCGCCAAGTTGGTTTTTTTTAATACATATACGATTCAAGCTGCGTTGGCTCTATTCCTGAAGTCTGGCAGGTGCTCAGTGACATATGTTCTGTGATAAATGTTTATTACATAAGTTCATTCAAGCTAACATGGATTTTGAGATATAGTCAGCTCTCATTATACAGCTTGCCTTCAAAGCTCAGTGTCCAGATTATGTCTTTTCTTGTAGGGATGTCTCCCAGGGTTTCTTTGCTCCTTCATTGATTTAGCCAACTCTTGATTGGTTCATCAAGGTAGTTAACAAAGCACTCAGACCAACTCAGGGGAGGGGAGGAAAAGGAGCAATTATAACTTCAGCTTGTTCCAGCTCATTATTTTAATCACTGTGTATCATATTTGATGAAAACATCTCTCTACAAACATTAAAACTTCTTAGCTGTTATTGCTCAGAAACAAAGGGTCTGGTTTCACTGATTCCCAAGCACTGGTCCTGCCTTAGAGGTGGATTGCATCACTGTGTCTCATTGGAGGAATTCCTCCTGATTCCTGTTGTTTCAGGGCTATGGATACAACTCACAAGTTGTATCAAGATTTCCAAGTGTGCTCATCCTCATCCCGGCTGTTCTAAAAATTTATTATTGTTTAATCTTGTTGTAATGAATTCCAGTCACTTTGTGGGCTGTTCTTTGGAAGGATGAAATTATAAGTGCTGTACCATAAAATCCTGAGCACCCTGCACAAGTCCAGGGCAACACTGGTGTCAAATTTCTCCTCTTGATGTGCATCAGATGGTAAAAATCAGGATAAACTCTCATTTGCTCTGGATGAGGAGTTTGGAAACAGCAGGAGCCAGATTTGCCTTGGGACTCCCATGTCACCACATCTGAACCTGTCTCTAGGCTTCACAGAGACTCAAACTCATTTTGCTCACCAGGTTTTGGCAAGGTTCACAGGAGAGGTGCATGCGTGTGTCCAGGAGCAGCGTGGTGTGCCATTCTGGAGAAAAGCCTTGGCCTTGGCTGTCTGAGACACAGATCTCCAAGTTTGCTCTTAGGGATCAGGCTGATCCTGCATGTTATCACTCTTGATGTGCAAATGCTTGTGCAAACGGGATGATTCACATACATTTTGCAAATGCCTTGTGACTCCGGACTCTCTGGTGAGGCAGGGCTGGGTTTTGGAGAGTACAGCAGCAATGAAGGTCACTTTTTCTCAGAGGTTCCCCTTAGCCCCAGCATTTGGGAGACCAAAATATCAGGACTGTCTATAGGCAGGCAAAATCCTGGCACAGGAGGAGCCCTCTCCACCGAGGCTGTCAGGGCACAGCTAAGGGGAAAGCAGGGTGTGCATTTTACACTTGATCAGTTATGGCCAGCAGTAACAATAAACATTTTCTAGTCAACACGTGTCTTATCTGGCAAACTCTGAAGCAAACACAAGGCAGATGGGCTGTTAATAAAGGCCTGTACCTCTCTTGGTCTGAAATCCATGGGTTTTCCTCCTATCCTACATTTACTGCTCAAGATCTCTTAGCGAGAAACAAACCCAACTCTGGAGGTGTGGCAGATCTGCAGATGGGAGGTTTGCAGTTAAGGGACAGCACTGGGCTATGAAATGTGGTTAGAGCTATAATGTGCGCCTGGGCTATTATGGTTGGAGGGGCAGGGTGTTTTTAATACAGCTGCATAAGATAATATGTCAAGTCTTCACTGAATGCACCAGTTTTAGCAAGATGTGTGCACGTTATTCAGAGAATCTAAGGTTAAACTTGCTAAGCTGTAAGTCTCAGTGACTGGCATGTACTGCAATTCCAGGGTGTCCTGAAGCATGCCTAGGAAAAGGAGACATGGGGAAGACATCGTCCTTAGGGTCCTTGGGATTAAAAATGCAGACTGGCAAAGATCAGCTGTCTCTGCTCACACTTTACCTTGGGCTGATTGTGATCAACCTCATGTTTTGGAGGTTTGGAAGGGATAAAATCTGGTGGGCTGAAGAGAGAGCATGCAAAAAGGAAGAAAGGAGCATTAAGGGGAAAGCAATGTTGCTGAAGACTCCAGACTGGTCTTTGGTTTCTCTTGTACCTTTGGGAGGAATTGGGTTTCCTTCCTGCTGAATAATGCATAGTGGAGAGCACACAAGAAAAATCTCCTGCACGAACAGGAGGAACCCAACTAGAACAGTAATTAATGTGCTTTTTTAATTGGTATAGGTCAAAACTCCCCCTCCATGTCTCTTGAAGTGAACAAAGCTGAAGTGGGTGGCCATCTCAAATAGATATGGGCAAAGTAAGGGATCACGTGTTGTACAGCGAATCATCCCTTTTAGAGAGTTGCCTCAGAAAAGGCTGTGGAAAAGAGAAAAAATTATCTGAGTTAAATCCCAGCTGTGAGAAACTGGCAGGTCTTGAGGGACAACTTGGCACAGTCAGTCCCAGAAGATGTATGGGGTTAGGGTTTCTCTGCTGGGACAGGGTTATGCTGGGAGCAGGGATGGGAGCAGGAGTCAATCATGAGGGGACAGGAGCCTCTTTGGAGATCAGGTGGTTTTGCATAACCTGGAATTGAATAAGAGTACTGAAAATAATAAACCAGCACCCCAGAAAGAGCTGAGTAATTAACCTGTCTCTCTTGTGAGCTCCTCCTGCCAGGCTCCCTCTTTGTTTTAACTGGTGTCCAGCCCCTAAAGAGGTCAGGAAGCACCTGCTTTGGTATTTGCATGCACTACAAGGTTTTTGAGGCAGGGACTGTCCTTTTGTGGCTTGTGCTGGCAGCCTCCAGAGCCAGAGGTCCTGGCTGGGGCACACCTGCAAGGCAAACCTTAACAACCAGGTGCCCATCTCAGCCACTGAAGGTCTTGTCTCTGGCTGGGCAGATGACTCAGACCCAGAGCAAATTAGAGTTTGCTTGGGTGGAAGTGTGATGTGAGTGTCTAGCCACCACTTGTGGGGAGGGTCAGTCACAATGTCACAGCTCCATTAGGAATGATGCAGGCAATCTCCACCCACAGAGAATTCAGCCCAGACCTTTTAAGTCAGATCCTTGTGGTAATTTGATTTCCCTCTGCATTAAAGACATTAACATTTTAAGTGTCTTAGATGCTGATGTGACGCATGGACCAGTGGAGATGGTAGTTTTGCATGTGCTGACATTCAGCCCCTCTGAGCAATGTCCCAAACACCAAATCACTTTTGGAGCATCTTCACCCCAAAAAGAGCTGCTACTCTGCTGAAATTAGAGCCCAGATCACTCTTCAGAGAATCAATTTGCCTGATAATCCTGATCCTCGGGGGATGTGACATTAGTATGGTGGCTATCAACAGTCAGTCTGCTGCTGAGGGCTCCCTGCTCTGCAGTCATTTGAGTACTCCCCACTCTGGAATGGGCCGCTGAAAGCATTCTAAAACTCTCAGATTTTGGGAAATCCAGCCTAAATTTTTCAGGAGACAGGTGAGGAATGAGACCGAGAAACGTATCACTGGAAATGGATGTGCCTTCAGGGCTTGCAAGTCTGCTCACTACAGACTGCTTCAGGACTTTGTGACCTTAGGTTAAGTTCACAAGCTCCATGGACTGTAAATGAAAAGCATGAAGCTGATTTGATGTTTATTTGGTTTTCCAGAGGGTTCAGGATTCAGGCTTTTTTATTGAATGGACAGCTATATTCTCTTTCAGGCATGAAGCAACTCCTTCAGTTGTCTCTCCTATAAAAAGGTCTGGCAAATACTAGCTTTTGCTGCACAGCCTTGGGATTAAACTTTCCAAAGGCAGCTCTTCATCATGGGGCCTTCATTTCCAGGATGTTTAAGCACAGCTTGCAGGAACAGCCTCTCCTTTGGAGGTCTCCAACTGCTGCATCCTTCAAAGATCCCTCCAGAGACATGCCTCAGACACAGAGCCTCCTAAAGGTCTGGTCACTCCTGAAAGCCCTGGTATGCCTGTAGTGTGACTCTGCTCTCTCCCAGACCTTTGCTCTTGCTCGTTCAGCCCATCCTCCAGTCCATTTTTAGTTCAGCTCTTTGGTGAATCCTTCTCTCACACACCTTTGTTCTGTTGACTTTCCTATTTAGGCTGTGGATGCAGGAGTCAGCTAAGACACTGGTTGTGGTGGATTAGGCATTAGGTCATTTGCATTTCCTCACCACTGGCAATTACTACTATTGCAGCAAAAGACAGAGTACATACTGACTGTGGCTGCTGCTCCTGATGGGAAAACCAGAAGGGAGCACTCCTTCCATCATAACATGCACTGTGCACTCTGACTGCAAGTCTCTGCGTGCTGTCAGCTTGTTTTGTGTGCCTCTCCTTCATCACAGCAGTGTGCAGGCTGTACTAACCACCCCAGCTCCCTCAGAAACACTTTGGGGTTTGACCAAAGGAAAAACACCCTCCTCAGGAAAGAGCTGATATGCAGGGAAGTGATTTTGTCAGAGCTGCTTGCTTAAGCACGTGGAGACAACTGCTCAGGGTCAGGCACGGATAACAAGCCTTCAGATGACAAATGGCAGTCCTTGGCTGTACAGTAAGGGGTATATGTTCCCAGCATGCTCCCTCTGAATTATTGCAATGGCAGCACTCACTTCCCTTCTCTGGGAAAGAAACAAGAGCAAAGCAAGCAAGAACTAGCAGCAGATGGTCCCTCCTGTGCCCAGATCGTTCCAGCCAAAACAAATCTACATCCCCAGCTGAAGGGAAGGGTACAGGAATAGAACAGGAGTGTGACTCAGATCCAGTGACTCAGACAGCAAGGCGAGGGGAGAGAGGGAGGGGGAGAGGCTGAACCTGGCGCAAGAGCCTCTTACGGATGACAGTGATTATTGCTATTATGCCTGCGAGTGCTTGCGGGCACTGACAACTCTCACTCCTGTTCTCTTTTTGGGGGTTGTTTTTCTCTTTTTTTTTTCTTTTTTTTTTTTTCCTGTGTCTCTTTCTTTCTCGCTTTTCCCTTTTGTGGGAAAGCTGTGAGCACCCTCCTCTGCATATTTATCTGTTTGTGAGCTGGTAAATAGCTGGCCAAACACTTGTGTGCCACATATCAGATAGGCTCAGCTGTTTGCATGCCAGTGGAAAATGCCACATACCCATCTGCCCTCTGTTGGGGCAGCAGCCTGAGAGATTCCAGGCATGGTCCCCAGCTCTCCTCCCCCTCTCATCCCCAGTCCACTGGCCTGTGGCACTTTTGCCATGTGCCTTCCCACAGCAGTGGTTGTGTCGAATGAGGATGATGTTTGCCCAACTTTAGCAAGCCAGATTTTGAATAATGAGCTCAAGTGCTGAACTGGTGGTATTATTCTGTCAGAGCTTCCATGCAGGTCAGATCAGTTACTGTCACTTACTCATCGCTAAGATGTTTTTGTGGGGCTTGGTTTTACCGTGGAGGGATGGATTCACATCTTGATACCCCTTAGATTATATGAAAGGCTTTGCAAAGCTCCTGAAAAGCACTATCACTAGAAAAACTAGGCCATTGGGTGAGATCATGCATTAAGCACTAGGGGCTGGCTGAACAATCTGTCCCAGAAACCAGCCTTGGAATAGTGCTGTGCTCTGGCCCTTGGCACAAGCACAGGTGGGACGAAGGGCCCAGATCCTGCCTGACCGCATTGGAGGAAAATCACCCTGTGGAGCAGAACATCCTGCCTTGCCAGGTGCCCAGGTCCTGAGCACGAGGGGGCTGAGCAGGGAGCAGAATGTCCTATGGAAACCCAGACTCTGCTGTGCACCAGCAGCAATTCTGTTTCTCCATCTCCATCCCATGTCATCGCCTGGGTGCCTTCCCCACCCACTCAGGCAGACCTCAGAGGCTTCTGATTTGTGTCAGACCCCAAACTGCTCCACACTAACCTTACAAATGAGCTCTATCCCATGGCAATATGCTCTGTGAGGACTGGCATTGTATGTTGATGACCTCTGAGCGAAGTCCATGGTGAAGATGTATAGCTAGCACATGTAGCTTGTGCTGTGGAATTGTGTCCACTGGGACATTTGGAAGAACCAGAATGGCTGGCAAAATATGGTCTCACTGACTTCCAGCTAAACCAGGTGCCCTAAACTGAGTAGTTTGTGACTGTGGTGGGTGTCCCATACACATTTTGGATTTCATGGGTGAGAATAACTAGTATATATCTGTTTTAGGACATAGAGGTGCTTGAATACACCATCCTCTCTCCTGAAGTGGGTCCCATGACCAGTACAGTGCCTCTGGACTCAGCAGAGCTGGCTGGGGACTTACAGCTTACTCATCATGAATGCAGACACCAGCACCCCAGTCCTAAACTGAGGGGTCCTCAGGGACAGGGCCAAGGCACGGAAAGGAGCCTGTGCCAGCCCACGCACTGCTCAGCAGCCAGTGAGGGCTTTGAGAAAGCCCTGTGGTCACTGACCCAGCCAACACATCTGGGCTGAGGGAACATGACCCAAAACTTGAGGCTCCCTGCCTGCTGGGTTTGGAGGGTTTTCTCTTTGGGGTAGCAGAGAAGGAAGGCAGAGACTGTCAGACCTTGGGTCATTGCTGAGGGGCATCAGGGAGGTGGGATTTGAAAACAAGGTTGAATTTATATTAAAAAGTACATAGATGCTGTTATACAAACTGTATAGCTATTTTTAGCTTTGGTACCCACTCTGGGTTTCGTTTAACTGAACAGGATACAGGAGGTAAGATCTTTTTTGGGGTTACATGATGTAGAGGTCCAGTGGGCCGTCACACATGAATGGCTTCCCCCTTCTTTGCATGTGTTGGTGACACATTATAGACCATGGCAGTGCTATATTTTCACTCATATGATGTGCTGATTTTTTTTAAAAAAAGTGATTCAGCAGTAATGCAGTCTGCATGCACGTGTGAGTAACTCAAGAGGAACTTTAACGTAAAGCCCCTTCTCCCCATTTACTGTTCCAGCCCTGCTAAGAGCATATATGAAAATACAGCATGTTCTCTTCACTTTTGGTTCTTGAAAACCTTGTATCATGCTGTACAGGATGAACTGCCTAAATGATGAAGGATGAGGGAGAGATCAAAAACTTTAGGGTCAGACCATGAATCTACAGTGGGATGTTGGGAGGGAAGTGAACTTTTCTTTCCCAGCCCAAGCCGATGCCTCAGGGGCACCACCTTTACAAGCACATACACTAATGCATGATCTGATGCTGTGTCTGCCACACTGTTGTTACACCCAGAGGCTGTTTCTGGGAGAAAGTTTGGATGACCTTGATGTAATTTTTTGGTTCTTGCAGGGAAAATAGTGTCTGAAGCCAAGACCTTTGGTAGGAATCAGGGGTTTTTATAGTCAAGCTCTGGCATAGACTTCCTATGTAAGTTCACTAAACTAAAGGGATGCTAACTATGGTGACCTAGGTAGCTGTTCAGATGGACAAGGCATCTCTGTGTGATATCAGCCTGAGAGGCTTTAGGTGGGGGGAAATCATTAGACTGTAGTCTGATCCATAGAGCGAATAACAATTGCTCTTACCCATCTATCCCTTACTTGTGCTCACCTGAAGCATCTCTTGCAGAAACATGTCTAGTCATGGTCTGAAGATATCAAGAAAAGGAGAAGCTGCCCCTCCCTTTGGTCATTTGTTCCAGTGGTTGATCACCTCTTTGCTAAACACGTGCACCTTGCAGCTAATTTGAATTTGTCTGGTTTCGGCTTCTCCTGGTGGTTGGTATTTATGCTATTCTCTACTACATTGAAAAGCCCTGTTGCACTCTCTGTTTTCATCCAATGGAATTACTTATATGCTGATCTTAACTCACTCTTCAATATTCCCCTCCTTCCCCCTTTGGGTGCATGAAACAGATCGAACAATTTCAGTATCTTGCTCTAAGGCATTTTCTCTACTCCTTAATTCATTTCTGTGGCTCTTTCCTGCCCTCACTTTAACCACCTTTTGAATATTAAAATGTGAGCCCCAGGCCTGGTTGTGTTATCTTATCCACTTTAGTCTCAGTGCTTTATGTGGAGGAAAATTAACCTCCCTGATCCTACTTACTACTTTCCCTGTGTGCTTAATCGCAGGCAGCCCTTGCCCCCATTTGCCAGGAGAGGTGTCTGCACTGAGCCACTCATCCATGACGACCTCCAGCCCTCCTTCAGGAGCTCTGCTATACTTCCAGCCAGTCCTGCTGATAATGAACAACCTCCCATCTTCCTCCCCCATGGACTGCAGGGATGCATTGCAAGTGAGTCCTGCTTACCCGGCAGTCACCATGCCCTGGCACAGCTGCCTCTTCAACCACTTCGCCACCAAAGATGGGTATCGATGCCCTCTGTCAGTGCCCTTTTACATTGGCTTCCAGATTGATGACAAAAAAAACACGGGGTAAAGCAGGGCTGAGTCCCAAACCTGCTTGGAATTTGTTGTTGGGTGATGAGTCCTCACTGACAACAACATTTTGAGATGTGTCAGTTATCCAGCTCTCAATCTGTCTCACGTATCCTCTGCTTCATACTATGCTCTGCTATTTTTTAAGCGGGATGTCATGGTTTTAGCTCAATCCCCTTGTAAAAAATCTAAGTATAGCATATCTGCGTAGTTACTTTTATCAGGCAACTTTGTAATCTCCTCAAAGAACTAAATCAGGTTTGTTAAGTGCTATTTTCTCTACAACAACATTGAATCACATTCACAGAAGAGGGGAATGCTGAGAGGCTACTAAGTTTATTATTCTTAAAATTACAATTCTTTTTCTTATTTTATATATTCTTCTGCTGTCCTCGCCTAATTGGAAAACTGATCTTATATTATTGTTCTTTTGGATGTAGGACGTACCAGCAGAGCCACTGAGCAGGATCACAAAGCCCCCTGGCCTTGGGGGTGGTGGTGTCTTGGTGAGTGCTGTGGGTTTGCATTGGAGAGCACAGCCCAGAGCAGATTCTTGTGAGGTACAGGCAAGACTGTGGCTGCTGCTGCAGGGGTACATCTCTGCTGGCCATCTCTTGGCTTTGGGGATGTACCACCAAAACGTGCTTGCCTGAAACAACAGCTCCAGGACAGAGGAGTGGGAAAGGGTTCTCCCTGCTCCATCCACCCTCCTCCAGGTGGTCTGTCAGTACCTGACCAGGGGGATAGCATGTCTTCATTGTGATAAAGATCTGGAGAAGAAAAAAAAAGAAGACATGTTCACAGGTGTTGGATGCCGTCGTTCCTGCAGAACTGCCTGAGAATGGCTATGCTCAGGTCCCTTGGGTCAGCCTGGCTTTAATTCACTAAAAAGCAAACTGAAACCTTTGGGCCTAAAGTCTCACTGATGGAGTGAATGCCCCACAGGTTTCTAACACTGCCTTAAGCCAACCTGCTTGGTGAATTTTCCCTGGTGAAAGTTGTAAAAGTTTTTCTCTCCTTCCCAGCTACAAGGGTGCACTGCAAGGAGGCAGTGGGAGATTGTGCAGCACCTGCAAGGACCTAGTCCCCTTCTGTGTGGGATGTGTTAGCAGCTGAAAAGCTGAGCTCCTGCTTTTCTTTATGTGATCTCCTGACTCAGCCGATCTCTGTTACAAGCACAGCTGCACTCAAGAGAAGAATATTTTATAAAGAGAGTTCAAACTGGCTCTTCTGCTGTGGTAAGTTTTCAGCTACCACCTCTGAAGCACATCCTTCCTTCCTGATGGCCACGTCAAATGGCTTGCAAAGACACTGTGGAAAGGAGAGGCAGATATGCAGTGTTTGATGGCCCCTCTTCTGCAGAAATGTTGAGTGTCCTCATCACCTCCTGTCTTTTTGTGATTATTTATGATAAAACAAGTCTGAGGGATGGGCAGATTTCATCAATTAGAAGAGAAACACCCCAGCCTATGCCTTCTGAACACCCCAGGATGTCACTGGCCTTGGGGTCATGGGGCACTGGGAGGCCAAGTTTTGTTTAACTTGAGCTCTAAGTCTTTCCTAGGAAGATGGGAGCTCTCATGATTGGTGTCACAGTAACCAAGATCTAAAAAAATATGCCATGTTTCCACTGCAATTTTCTCTCTCAGATGTGCCAGCTGCTCTTTTTTCACACTTTTACTGCACATTTACGAGAGTGAGAAGGAATGCACACACACACACGCACATACACACAGCTGCAGCTGTGAGACCAGCCTGGCCTTAGCCCACACAGTGCTGTTAAGCCCAGAGATGTATTTAGTTAGAGCAGAAGAAAGAGAAAAAAAAAATTGAAAGAAAAAAGGGCTGGTGTAACTATGTCTGGATTCCCAAACACCTGCATCAGGGTTTCCTGATATTTCTTCAGACATTTGCATCAGAGATACAGCTGCCACAGTGCTCACACAAGACCTTAACCTTCATTTCATCGTGGCTCTATTCTCCTTTCATTTTCTCTTACTTAAAGCAGAGCTGAAATCTCATGTGCACCCAGAGCTGCAATGGTTGGAGTCCATGCCTATGAAAAGTATCCAGGTCTATTACCCCAGTTTAACATCATTTAGTCAAAGGCCTGCAGGAGGCTGTATGTGCTCTGTCACCTTAGTTTAACTTGAATACATGAAGAACAAGCTTAAACCACTATCTGTAATGGATTCTAAATAAGACTGAAAATTTGTGTGCAAAGAAAGCCTAATTTGATGGTGGTGTAGCTCTAGGAAGGGCAGATCTTTCTTGCTGTTTTAAGGGAATGGACAAGTTTTAATTTGTGGTATTTTTATTCCCTCTGCACTATTGCTTTCTAGATGAATACATTAGTTTATCAGATGCTGAGAACTTAAATAAGATAACTAGGGCCAAATTCCCACCTGCTGAATACATTTAAACAGGTTTTTCTCTGAGGTGTTTAGAGTTTTCTCCTTCTACTGACTTTTCTGGGGCATGACAATATTCACCACTATGGTCCCTTACTGAAAACTGCCCAGGTATATCACAGCTGCCTTAGACAAGTAGTGACAGGAGTGAGAAATGTGTCAGGCAGCTCATTCATTCATCTTTCTCAGCTTAGAAAAAAGAGAATGGGGACTGCCACTTGGTGTTTCTACATGGTTTCACTCTCTGATCCTCGTGAGGTAGCAAAAAGCTGAAGATTCTTTAGAGGACGTCAAGCAAACAATTTCAAGGAGATTTCTTTAAAAGAAAAACAAAACAAAAAAACAAACCAAACCAAAAAATGAAGAAAAAACCCAGAGCAAAACACAAGAGTAACAGCTGAAATGTTTCTCTTTTTCTTGGAGATTCTTGCTTAACTAAACCTAGATTTGGAACCTATAACAACCTGAGAGCTTTCTTTAATTAAAACCTCATCCACATTTCAACTTAGAAAAAAATACAATGACAACAAACACGAGCTTCCAAAAAAAAAGAGATGACATCTGTTCTTTAGGCAAGACTCCTTTGACCTGAATCCTAGAGAGCTGGTTATTTAAGGAGAGAATTATGTGAACAACTAAGATTAAACAGAAGCAGCAACACACCCTGATGCAAGCTTGAGGGTGTTGAAATTGCTCTGCTCTTCTCCTCAAAGACATTTCAGATCCCATTTCTCGAACACTGCTTATGTCGAAAGTGCTCACATTCTGATTTCCTCTACAGCCAGTTCACTGCTCTCTGCAGTCTCTAAAAGCACCATCAAGCATTTCCTCATTAGATAATATCATCACACACCCTAATGATTAGGCTCAATGAGTCACCTTCCTTTTTGGAGCCCTGTATTCAATCCAAAATTGTGTATCCTCTCTCTCTCTTGAAGAGAACTCCCTCTACACAGAGCTGTCTCAGGAGACCAACCCAGCTGTGGTAACAAGTTCATTAGCCAACCTATTGTGGTGGATTCTGAAACCCCTCTGTGAGATGCCAGAGACAATCAGACCAGTGCCAGGGCTAGGGGTGCTGTGTGCTGGGAGCAGCATAGACACTTCAGAAAGGGGAGCCCTTGCCTTGAGGAACTCTGACATCTGAAAAGCAAGAAGTCAGCTAAGTGGTTAGTGAAAGGCTTTGGGGATCATGAGGATGATAAACAATCAGTGTAGCTGTGAGCACTTGGGATGAGCGGAGAGAAGGGACTAAATATACCACGTCTATGGGGAAGGGTGAGAAAGAAGAACCAAATGCTCAGTTGAGACAATGAAGAATGTTGTAGGCAACAAAGTAGAGGCTAATAGAAGAGGAAAAGGGATGGGTTCCTCTTGTTTGATTACAAAGGCATTTTCCTGTCATCTTGCTTGCAGAACAGGTTTTATTATTTATCTCATTTTTTTTATTTCAGGCAGCATTGCAGCAATTATAAAAATAATAGCATCTCTCTTCCCATATGCACTATTTACATTCCTGTGAAGCCTGCAATCAGGGGCCAGGAAGAGGGCCCTTCTCCAGGGTCTGTGGCTTGCAGAGGGGACAGGCTGGGTAGGGCAGTGACCCGTGGCCACCTGCACAAGCAGCCAGCTTGGCTGGGACAGCAGCCAGGAGGGGAAAGCCTGTTACTCTCACTAAAGTTTTCATCAAAGGGCTTTCCTGCCTCTCCCCGTCAGCAGTAGTGAGTGATGCACTCTTCAGGACTTTTGCTGGTTTCATTTATTTTCATTTTATAAACATTGCAAAAAGCAGATACTTCCCGTGAGACATGACTGTTTGCACCCCCTTGCTCACAAGTATTTATAGGGCTCCACTCTCTGTAGCTTCCTTGTGTTTTTAATTGGATCTACACTCAGATTTACCCCTCCCCTGCAGGGTAGTTGTGTGCAGGCACATATAGCTGAAACTGAGGCTATCAAGTCCAAAACATAAATCTAGAAGTGGCCACCCCAGGTGCTGTTTAACACCTCCAACATAGCAAAACTAGGTGGAGAAATACCTTAATTCTCAGAGGGACACTTTCTAGAAGATGTTTTCTGAACACATGTAGGACTTGCACCAAGCAAGTTGCTGCCCTTTTAGGGAAGATGTTTGTGTGTTCCCTCTCACTCACCCAACCCACTGATAGGATGTGCCACCATGCAGGAACACATCCCCACTGCCAAGCCACAGGGCATGACTCCCTGGTGTTCCTAGTGAAGTGGTGACTCACTGCAGTCTCCTGGTTAAGGAACTCATGAGCATCCCCTCCAGTATCAAAGGAGGTGTATTTCTTCTCTGCATAGAATCACAGGATGGTGTAACCATTTAGATTGGAAAAACCTCCAAGACCAGTAAGTCCAACCATCAACCTAACACAGCCAAGCCCACCACTCAACCATGTTCCTAAGCACCACATCTACACATCTCTTAAATACCTCCAGGGTCAATTCTGAATTAGACACCTCCTGCTCGTATGTCTGGTCCCTGGAAATCCTCCACCACCCCAGGGGGTTTTATAGCAGAGGATGGAGATGTGGGACCAGCAGCCCCACGTGACAAGTACCTGTTCACAAACCAACCTTCCTCTCCAGCAGCCTGGGTGTTGCTGCACAAAAGGGTTGAAAGATGCCCATTTTGGGAGTCTGGGTGCACCTGCTGCACAAGCCATGCAAACTAAACTTTGAACGGAGGGTTACTATAACCATTGGCTGCTGGCTCTCACTGAGGACCGCAGCTTGCTTGGAGCTAACTTGTACCCCTTCTCTCTTTTTCCGTCTCTGGGGAGTCAAGTCTCTCTTAAGCTGCCTTCCTGATGCTGCTGAAGACTTGTGGTCCACCTGGCTGTGTGGATCCAGGATATTTCTCCCTAAGAAGGAAAGCTCTCTTTCACTCCCCTGCTTTCTCAAGAATTGCTTAGGTTTCATTGTTCTCATCACCAAAGAGAACCTCTCAAACACTGTCCCAGTAAGTCTTGCCCGACAGAGGAGGTTTTGTGCTCTGCACCCAGGGAGAGGCACAGCTGCTCTGTTTTCTGTCTGTTCCGCCTTGATAATTTTTTGCTCCCAGTCATCCGCCTCTTCCTAGGTCTTTTCTCCAGAGGAGGTAGTCTTGTCTCCCTGTCATTGTTTCATAGACACACGCTTAGAGATTTCCCAATGGTAGTATGTGGCAACAATGAATCCCCAGTGCACGGAAATGCACATGAAATTGTATTAGTCACACACAATTAGGCAACGCACAGTCACCATGCAAACAGGGGAAGCCTAGATGCAGATTATTGAGGTGCAGAGGTTTTTGATGAACAGTATTGTCACCCAAAAATGCTAATATATGAGAAATAAAGCATTTTCCCTGAAAGGGTTGTACTGGGCAAATTTTTCAATTTGAATTGTATTTTAAAGGTTGGAAATTGCCCTTTTATCATTTCCGAAATGAAAAATTCATTTCATTTAAAATTACTTTTGATTTCACAATTTAAACTAATGAGATTTTTTTAACGTGTCTGAATACAAAACACTTCAAAGTTATCAAAATGAACCAGTGCTGATTGCCCCCATAGAGCTTTTATTCACACTTCCATTGTAAAAATGCTTATCATCACCTATATTTGCACGTAAGGAAAAACATTTAAACACTGAAAACGTTTGCAGGACAGAGCAATCATGAGTTGCTCAGCTCTAACGCAACAGCAATTTCACCACCTCCTTGTTACATGATTGTGATATGCAGTCTTGTCTTCTTGACATCTTCCAGAGGATTCTTGCTTTCCGTAGGAGAGGTTCCTGGCTGTGTAGTATTTACAAGCTGCAAATCCACACCAGACCTTTCAGGACACTTGCTAGACCATGCAGAGATGGAGGAAATGGATGTGGTTTGATTTGCCCGAGCTGGGTGGGGTCTCAGTGGGACTCCAGTGAAATTGACAGAGCAAAGGGAGACCTTTGCGTGCTTTTCAGTCTCCAAGTGAGATTTCCAGCATTGTTTCCAGGCTGCAATCGGAGAATTACCCATCATTATAATTCCATTATAATAACTGGAGGCATGTGCAGTAGCTCAGCATGTTTCCCAGAGGTGGAATGTTTGCGCACACCATAGGTGCTGCTGGCCAAGGTGTTCCCTGGGACACAGGACACGAGGGGCTGGGAATGCAGTCACACATGTTTGGGGGGAGCACCCTGAAATGCCTGTGTGCCTGTGCTGACCTCCATGGAGCCCTCTCTTTGGAAAATAGAGCCAAAAAATCTCACTTAAAAAACTTGGTATCACCCTGACCAGTGTCTCCTCTGCGTTTCCTTGGATTCCAATCCATCTGCACTCCCTGCCCTTTGGACCATACCTACAGAGTCACCCAACATGTTCAGCTGTCACAGCAAGGCCATACTTGCAGGAGAGCCTGGGAGGTCCCTGGGCACTGCTGAGGTGTCCAGGACCATTAAACCACCCTGAAAGCTGTTGTAATGGGGAGCAGCAACATTAATTAGAGAGCAGCAAAGGGGAATTTCTGGGATCAACCTCGTAGGTGCTGCTTGCTTATTTGAACTTCAGCCAATGAAGAGTACGTGGCTTTAGCAGCCCTGGGGTTTTGCTGATGTGGTGTGTTGGAAATTCTATAGACTAAACCTTAATAGCATGATGTTTGTGCTTTTGAGTTAGCACAGGACAAGGAGCTATTGGGGGTGCCTGACTTTTTGTAAGTGGCCAGTGCAAGGCACCAACAGACAGTAAATTGCTCAGCTTGGGAACAGATGCCATGGAATCTGCATCCCAGTCCTTTCCCTTCCTGAACAATCAGTTTTTCTCCTTTGCTGTACAGAACAATTTATAACATACCAAGAGACACTGTGTCTGATGCTGACCAGAATTATTTTCAGAAAATCTTGCATAACACAGATGAAACCAAAACTACAGTGTGCTACAAACAAAGGTAATCCCAAATGCAGTAAAAAACTGAAAGACTGGGATTTCCCTAAGACAAGTCTCACGTGTCCAGGCTTCATAGGAGTGAGGTGACAGCTAGAAAAGAGGGCTGCAATGCCTCGACACCCATTGAGAACATGACAATAACCAATTTGTTTTGAATTATCTTACATTCAGTATTTCACAGTAGGAACAAGACAGGGCATAAAACAGGAAGCGCAGAGTAAAAGCCCAATAACCACAAGCTTTTCTCAGCAAGAAT
Source organism: Rhabdornis inornatus (assembly GCA_013397075.1). Classification (NCBI taxonomy): domain Eukaryota; kingdom Metazoa; phylum Chordata; class Aves; order Passeriformes; family Rhabdornithidae; genus Rhabdornis; species Rhabdornis inornatus. The sequence goes on along the minus strand of VWZS01004247.1, from coordinate 821,274 downwards.
AAATAAATTTAAAATAAAAAAAAATCAACAGCATTAAACCCCAAAATGTTTATGTTTAAATATTATATTTGTGGTCTCTTTTGAAATACTCTTGTTTCAAACTCAAGAGGCAGGGCTGCTCATATACCCAGCTGGCAGCATCTGTCCTTACTGAAGCAAGAGTTGTATCAGTCATCTGATTCCCATCTTACATAACCCAGAGCTCTGCCTGGCCACGCTGCAGCTGGGCAGGGGAAAAAGAACCTGAGCTTTGCTGAAACACATTGTCACAGTGCTGCATTAGTGTTGGTTCACCATGGTGCTTCCAAAAGTTAATTTCAGTAAAGATACATGGGTTGTTCAATTATACCAAGAGTTCTCTTCTCCAGCTGTAAAAAAACCCAGGAGTTTGATTGCTCTGAAGTCACTTGGTTTTGGACTCATCCTGCCATGTGGGCTATCATTTTCAGAAAGTCTGTGTGCCCCAGAAGGGTAAAATTCATAATATATATATAAACACACATGTGCATATGCTTATGTCTGTGCTTATACACACACACACACACACACAGAGATACTTGCTATGTGTACAGATTTTGGAGACCCCAGCCATTCTAGCTTGGCTCAGGAGAATGTCTCCCCAAGGCAGTCTGGCCAGCTCTCATGCTCCAAGATCCCTGGTCCTCAGAGGCTGAAGGGCAGAGTCAGGGCCCATCCCTGGGACAGCTGAAAAGCACAAAAAAGGTTTGTTGTTTTTGCTGCTCCCCAGCAGCTGGGAGGGTACCCTGCTGGTACCCTTGCTCAGAGTCTCCCTCACCACTGCCATGCCCACAGCTTGTACCCAAAGTTTCCCCAAGCATTTTGGTTAACAAAGATGGCCTGACCAAGAGGAAATGAAGCTCTTCTTTTTTTCTTTTATGCAATTGTGCATCTGTCTCTCTTGTCCTGTCACCACAGAGGAGATGTGGTTGCTGGATCCTGTGGTTGCCTCCCACTGCCCTCTGAAGCAGCCATAGAGAACAGTGCTTAGACAGCAGAGAGGAACAACAGGAATTCCAGTCCAACCACAGTGTGGTCTCACAGCCTTCAGATGCAGGTTCCTCAGTGGTCCTTAAAGCCTTTAACATAGGTGTAGTTTGTGAACCTGCCCTGTTACCACATTTGTAAGAGTCCTTGTTTGTCTTAGTGTAGCAGGAGTGCATAGCACTTTCTGAATTTTTCTTGTTAAAAAAACCATCTTGCTATTGTGTAAGCTCTTCATAGGAGCATCCCACTTCACTCTAGAGTTGGTTCTCATTTAAATAGGAAAGCATTCATCAGGAGTAAGGAGAAGCATCTTTTCCTTACTCTGATTAGCTTCAAGAGCTCAAGGAAATCTTTCTCACAAAAGAAGAGCAAAATCTGGGGCTTTCTCCTAATGCTGCCTTTGAAGTGCCATCTCTTTTTCTGTCTCATATACACATCCACAGCAACACCTGTACTTGTTGGTGTATACTCAACAAACTAATTTGTCCTGATGTGTGAAATGCAAGCCACCATGACTCACTTTCTGCCTCACTTTTCAGATATGTGTCCATACCACAAGAACTGAGCACTTCCCAGGGCTGCCAGCCCTGCACAGGCAGATGCTGCTCAACTTATGGAGCACTTCAATTCCTCTCCTTTTCCAAGTGGAAAAGGTTTGCACTCAGAAAAGGTTTGCACAAGGAGGGGTTTGCATCTTAAGTTTTTTCACTCTCTATGAGCTTTTGCTTCTCTCTGAATACAACATGGAAGCCCTTCGAATTGCTATTCTATGGATAAACCCAATCTCCTGGAAAATATGCTTCTCCATTGACCTTTTCAATCCATTGGGCCTTTATGTGACTTGTATGCTTTCTTTAGCTAAATATTTATATAGTAAACATTCAATGTATGGATGATTGTTAGGATTGCAAGCTCTGTGGGACAGAGGCTGGTTCCCTGTTTTGCACCTTGCACAGCCATAGCCAAGGCACAACCGCAGCAACAACACTCCCATGGCTTTGGAAGGCACAGACTGTGACTGGCTTTGTCAGGCACAATGGAGCTGTTATCAACAATTGCTCTGAGAAAGAAGTTTCCAAATTCACCTTTTCTGCAATGTCTGAGGAGAACGGAGGGGGTGTTGAATTCCATCACGACAATATTAGAAAGAAGATGAGTCAAATACGCCACAAGGGTGTCCATCAAAGAGCAGAGATAAAAGTACTGAATTCCAACAGCAAATTTTGCCTGGCAGACACGATGAAATAATGCTGCTTGAAGGGAGTGAGGGGAAGTGTCACGGCACCCCAGGTGTCAGAAGTGCCTCTGTGAACTCCACAAGAGTGAAGTTGTCTTCGCTGCAGCGCTGCAGACTTTCTGTCTGACACTGAGTGAGTCACTGACGTGTGGCTCACTGCAGGAGTGCAAGTGCCTGACTGCTGTGGAAACCAGTGCAGCTCAGGTGCTGAGAAAAATGTAAGGATCTGAGTGTCTTCTATGACGTACAGATTATACTTCCTCTATTCCTTTGTATGGCAAGGTCTTTGAGGAATTAAGTCATTTATGCTCAAGACTGAGCTTTGGGGACACTCTTCACTGCTACCTTGGTACAGCAGTAGCTGGAGAAATCCAAAATCTGGTCTGCTGTTTGTGGAGAAGGAATACCTTGTGAACACTGCAGCCCTAGCACAAGCCCTTCTTGCTTGGGCAGAGTGGGTAAAAGCCTACGTGAGTCCAGGTGATACACAGAGAAATATGAGCTGGCACACTCAATGGCCCTAGCTCAGCTTCAGCACCAAGGCAAGGGAGCTCTGCTGTGCCCCTCTTCACACAAACAGGACTGCCATGCTCCTGGTGGGTTTCACTGCTGCAGAATGAGGGGCAGAACCTCAGTGCCTGGGAAATCCTCCCCTGAGGGATCCCCCATGTCTGCAGAGCACACACCATGTGGCCCAGGGCTTGCCAGCCAGCCCTGGAGGAAGCTGCTTGTGCTGTGAAATGAATTTTTTAACCAAGAAACAAAGTTTCCTTTCCTGTAACCCCAGACTTATGAGTCAGCACTTCACACATCAATTATTTACAACAAAAAGTAAGAAAAGCAATTTTAAGATTTTGTAGGATGGAGGAAAAGTGCAGCTATAGCCCACATCACTCCTAGGTTAAATGTATTCCCTTTCACTGCTTTGCAGGTCCCCAAGAAATTTTCTTTATCTTTCTACAGTCTTCTGCGTGTAGCAACTCCAGGGCTCCATTTATGTTTAGCCTCAAGGTCAATGCAAAGCAAACATGTTTTACAGTTGGGGAAACTAGGCACAGAGAGCTGAAATTATTTGGCTATGCCTTTAATTCCCCATACCAGCTATGTCAGGATCCAAAAGCAGCATGTGTGCACTCCCTCCTAGGAGACACAGGAATTCATGTAAGGACACCTATCCTGTTTGTGGAAGGTAACTGAAGGCTTTCTTTTATGCACCCTTTGGTAATGAGGGCACACCTCTGGACCATAAATGGAAATTGCTTTGAGTTGCAAGGAAAATCCATTCAGCTCATAACCTGCCTGTGTAACCATGCTGCTGAACATGGAGCCATGCAGGCTGACGAGGCCTTCCTTAAGTGACAAAGGGATCATTTGCTGCCTAATGTCTTTTCCAGCTTCCAAGAGCTGTTTGGCTGCCGTGATGATGTTGTGAGGTGGTGACAAAGGATGCAGGAAGTTCTTATGAGAAGGACGCTGTGATGAGGAAGCAAACAAGATGAGCTGTTAATGAAAGACAAAAAGCACTGAAATCCCTCAGAATATGTGGGGATTTTTCTGGTGAGTAATACCAACATTTTAGGAACAGAAAAATGAGTCATTCCTACTCCACATCAACTCTTCTCGTCCTGCCATGATTCAGGAACAAGTGCAGTCCTATGGAGCCTCCCACCATGGGATAGAGTAAATGATCTCTCCTGTAGGGAATACAAGGTTTCAGCATTTGCCCTGGACCCCTGTGTCCTGAGGCACCTGCTGATGGGAACAGTCATTAGGGCCCTAAGGGAAAATGTGAAACACCTTTGGGTTCTGTCCAGTGAGAAGAGCAGCTCCCCTGTTCTCTCACCACCCAGCTGGCAGCAATCTGCACCAAAAACTACATAAGGGATTATGTTACCAACACCTTTTCTTCTCTACCTCCAGCCCTCAGTTGCGTGGGCAGTGTTGGGTACTGTGGATGTGAAAACTGCTTGCCCGATCTTGTTTGGAGTCATGCAGTTGGTTAAAGTAAGTTGGGTGGGTGAAGGTCTTTGTTATGATGAGCTGGTCATGGCCTCTTGCACAGGACCTCACGGGAGGGCTCTGAGCAGTATCTGTAAACAGGTTTCATGCAAACATCGTTATCCTTGGCAGCTGCAGTGAAAAAGCTGTGGCTTAAACGAGCGTCTGGTTCCTCAGTCTTTCCTGTGCTATGATCTCATGTTACAATGTGAGCAAACTTCCTATCTGTAAAGAAGGGAAGTAGAGAAGTCTCTGGGGAGCTGAGGTGGATTTTCCCTTCTTCCCATCAGGTGCTACTTTTAGCACAGAGCTGTGGTATAACCAGGAGCCCAGGTCAGGGTTAATCAGGGGCTGCTTGTAGCCCTGCTGGTGAGATGCTGACCCTCCATGCATCTTGCTGAGTTGCTGCTGTGCAAACAGCATGTGGTGCGGCCTCAGGTCCTGCCTGCTTTGGGACACTGCCCTGCCCCAGTGAGGCTGGGTTCCCTTGAAAAGGAAGGCATGGGGACAGGTCAGCATGTCCAAACAGAGCTTCCAAGAGGCAGAGGGCTGGTGCTGGCATGGAGGGGCTGCATATGGCAGACTGTTCTGGCAAGCTGATTTGTGCCTTTATTTTTCTTCTTAGTTCAAGATCTGGCTTTTACTGTGCTTAGGGGCACCCTGATCATTCAGGGAAGAGGAGAGGGTCTGTGTATTCCCATACAGCAGGGATCCTGGGAGACCCATGGCAGCATAGCTGGGAATGGGTGAGTTTCATACCATCCTGGATCCAGTGCCAGCCATCTACAGCAAGAACAGCAGGAACTTGTCTGGATACCTTTGGGATCCAGGTGTTTATTTTGATATTGTGGCTGTGTTTGGATTTGTGCTTGTGATTTTTCTTTTTTTAGAAGCAGAGTGGATTAGTCCTGGCTTGTGCAATTGTTGTACCACATTCTGGCTTTGTGTTGTGCAGGGCTCGGCAGTGTGTCAGGAGACATGCCCCTTAAGTACTCTTATTATTTATCCTTATTGTACAAGCTGCACCAAATAAGTACCAGGCATTTCCAGAAATTGCTATTGATTGGGCAACTGCGTTTACAAAGCTAATCAATAAGCTCCCCCCCCCAACGATTTATTTGTGATACAACTGCTCTCTTTGTGTGCCTCATGTGCTTTCCAGAGCTTGTAATTTGTCCAGTGTAAATAGCTGATTTCATTCTTTTTCCTGGGGAAAAAATAGCCCTGCTATTATAACGCCATGCCTCTTCTGGTGAGGGAGGTGTATGTGTCTTCCTGCCTTTAGGGTGGGTAATCTCACCCTTCACAGGAAGAAGATGAAGGGATGGGAAAGAGCCTTGTTGTTTCCTGAACACCAGAGCTACTGAAATCTCCTGTGGATTTTTGTCCTTTGGCCTTTTCATCCTACTTCTGTTTCTATCATAATAAGCCCAGCTCTTTTCACACTGCTCTTCCTGTGGCTCCATGACACGGAAGATAACGTAATGCTGTAGCTGGGACAGAGCTGTGCAAGCTCTGGTTGGCCAGGCAGGTGCTCCCTAAGGGCTGTTACCACATGCCCTTCCGCACTGGAAACTCCTCTGGATCTCTACCTTCTGTCCTCTCTGGGTTCTGCCAAATCCCGTAGGCACTTCTTATCGCTGAAATTTCTACCACTCTTTCAAATGTGACCTGGTTGAGTCCAAACCTTCAAAAGTTCCTTGAGAAGGATGGATGGTGGATTATGCAAGAGTCAGTCCAAAAAGAATCCTTTGTGTTGATGGCTGAATTGCCAAAATATTTAGAGATCTATTTAGGTTTCAAATGAAGAAGAATTTGGACATCTTCCTCTTCTGGCCTCAAATTACATTATTTATGCTGCCCCTCCAGGCCTGCTTTGCCTATGTCAAGAATGAGAAAGCACATAAAGTGCTTCTGAAGGATTTCCCCACAAACTGGAAACACCAGAATTTTGCAAGATCTTTTTCAGTAGCGTGGGGCTGTGACTAAAGAGACATTGGCTTTTCTTGCTCCACTATGTCTGACTATGCCCTGCCTGAACTTGGATATGTGAATGTCCCCAACTCTCTTATCCACTAAGGAGAAACAAACCTACATTTGATTTTCAGAACCCAATGTATCCCACATTTTTCTCTGAAATTTCCCAGTTTGATCTATACAGTCACCACATTTAGACCCATTTTGCACAATTCACTTACTCTCACACACAGATCAGCTACTGGATCCAGGATGGGATTTAAATCAACAGGCTTACATGTTGACAATACTTTTTCAAGATTTTGAGAGATTTTCTTGGGAACTACTGCCCTGGCCAAAAAAAAAAGGCCAAAACCAAACTAGTGTAGAATGTGGCAGGTAAGAATATTAATTATTTTCAAAATAATAACACTGGTATCTTTATTGTGTTCTTTCAGAAATTGTAGAACCAGTTGATCAGCCAACCTAAACAGGGCAACCCAAATAATCCTTTTTACAAGGGCATCTTGAAAATCAGTGGCAAGGCAATAGAGCACTCTGTATAAGGGACTCAGGGAGTTTTCAGAAGTTATGGGTGCTGTTTGGCCAAGTGGGTGACTGTTCAGCTAGAGCACAAATAGCCTAATATAAACCACAGTAAATGATGCTTCTTCCCCCAGTGATCCTTACAGGACATGGGAAGGAGCTGAGTGTATTGGGAAGGGGCAGAGTTTTGAGGATGCTGTGGGTGCAGGGCTGGGTGAGGTGAAGGTTGTGGTGGCTGCAGAGAGAATCTCGAAGCAGTGAACAAAGGGAAGTGTGGGGGACACTAGAGTACATGTGCTGGTGGAGGGAAAGGACATGGGGTGAAAATTCCTAGATCATGAAAAGAAGAATCTTGAGACCTGAAAAAGGTTGGAAGATAAACAAAGGTGTATGATGAAATACTTTGTTTCTCCTTCTAAAAGAACTCCTATTGCCCATTTTCTTGAGGTATTTAAACAACAAAAAGGGCTTTCTTTGGCACTAAGTATAGAATAATACCATGTTCTGAAAAAGTCAAATTGACCTGTGTATAATTAATGTTTCTTTTTAATATACATGAAGGCTCGCAGCCAGTGGAGTTAAGCTCTTAAAACATGAACCTTTGTCTTCTGACTTTGGTTGAGATTACATTTATTCAAGGCTTTAGACACAATTAAAATTAACTCCTATTCCTTCCTTCTGCTCCTCTGTACACTCAGTTGCTTGTCCACACCCTCAGCTTCTTAGATCATTGACTCAGATGTTTAAATGGAAAAATACTTAGCACAAGTTTATTGCAATGGGCAGAAGCAATGAGGGTCTCTGCAAATATCTTGGTTCTTTATATGCAGCTGGGTTCCCCTTTGTTTACTTGACTTCCCAAGTTATTTTCAAGCTTCTAAGGTCATTGCTAGTTAATAGTTGGCTAGAAATCAATAGACAGAGAGATGGTTAAAGATAAGTTTTAATAATGGGTGCAATCAAATTCTAGCAACTTTTATCTCTCTGCTGCTGCCAGTGGTGGGTGGTTTTTGTGCATTGACTCCATTTATCTTCCAGCTGTACAAACTCCAGGCAGGATTTTTATCTTTGTAAAATAAAAAGTAAGAGCCCACCCTGGTGTTTAGTGCCCTTCTGCTGGAGAACTGAGCCCAAACATGCTTCAATGCTTTTATCAGTTTCAACTGGATTTTCATCCCATGTTCACCATCATCCTGAGGAACAAAGCCCCTATACAGGGAGTAAGAGCATCATCATCTTTTGACAGTTCTCTGAATGGAAGGGGCATCTCAAAGCCTCAAGGAGCTTTGCTAGTCAGTTTAGTTGCTAAGTGGCTTCTGCACCTTTAGTTGAGCGTTTTGTTGAAGTCAAATTTTAAAATCTTTGTCTTGGAAGAGAAACTGCTGTGATTTGATTTATGCCTCTAAACACAGAGTTTGCTTAATTTGGAGTGTGTGCCGGGCACTGCAAAAGTCTAATAGTTATCTCTTGCCAGTTGGACATTGCCACACGCAAAGCAGATCTCTCACAAACTGCTCTGGTGTTGAGTGATCGCTTGAACAAGCGTGTTCAAAGTGTGCTGGAGACAGTGGCTGCTCTGGGCTTGGGATCAGGTGCTGCGTGATGCTGCTTGTCAAGAGCTTCCTTGGCTGCCCACAGCTCACCTGCTGATCCTGTGCCTGGCACCAGGTTCTCTTCCTGAGGGCTTTGCAGAATTTTATTGGGCTGTGACACAGTGGCTTACCACCCGTCCTGCTGCAGCAGATTCACCCACAGAGGTATGGCTGGCAATTCCCTGCAAGCTCGAGCAAGAGAAAATCTTACACCCTGTGCCAAAAGCCCTGCCAGATGTTTTCACAAATATGACAGGCCGTTGGGATGGCCTGGGCTTGGAGTGCCTGCCAGGAATTTGAGGGGCTTGTGCTCAGCTCCCTGTTCTGCCCCACACTTCATCTTCTGTCCCAGGCGAATTACATCAGTGCTGTGATTCAGTAGTACAATGGGTACAGCAAGAGTGCCCCAACTTGTGGAATTATTGTGAGGGTAAACACCTCTAAGACTGCAGAATACTGTGATCAGGACAGCCATATCAACAACTGTATAAAAAGTGACTTGAGCTCTTGTACCTGCCAAATGCTTCAGAGAATGGTTTGACTTGAGGAAAGGTTTTGGGAGTGCTAAAACTGCTCCAGGGTGTGGGAAGGGACTAGGTAATATGGGTGCTCAGGACCTTCTCCTGTGAAAACATCGTCAAATCCTGAAGGTGCTGCCAAACTGGTATGTCAGCTGAAAATTTGCAGAAGCACCACAGGCACCTGAGGTTCCCCTGTTGTAAAGGCTCTGTTCAGGCCATGAATCAGGGAAATAAATTTAGTCTGTGAATTCAGGGCTATAGATTCATTCTGTGAGTGACAAAGAGCTGCAGGGCATAATTAACTAGCCAAAACTGCCTTCTCAGGAACTGCCAAGAGCCTGAAAATATTTTCATTTTCTCCAGAGTACTGAGACACTTCAATGAGTGCAAGAGTTGCTAGGAACTTGCAAAAGTTACCAGTGGCTGCACTGCTCTCTCAAAGCTTGCAATCTCCTTACACACATCACATCTCCAGAAGAGCTTTTCCTCCTTCCTACCACCTCCACCCCTCCCTCCCTTCTCTAAGAGTTGTTCTGGAGAAAGACCTCCTTGCCGATGGCACCACTTGTGAATCCACTATGGGCAAAAGCTGGTCTGGCAATTTCAACCAGCCCAAGGGACACCTGTTTGGGTAATTGAAGAACACCAGGGCATTAGTTTTAGTGATTTGGTGGTGGATAAGATGTAGACTGTTCATCACAAGCCCTCCCGGAGATGCATGTTCTGAATGATTTTAATAGTAACCTCTGAGTTATACATAAGGTATTAGATAAACGCAAAGTGGCACAACAAAGAATGGTAGAAGGTCTTGGGGAGGAACTTGTTGAACACCCAGACAGCATATGGAGTCCATTTTCATTATGAGACATAAATGAAAACTGTTCATATGTAGACTATTTTACATTTATATGTAAATAGAGTGTGCCGTTTCAAAATTAATAGGTGAGAGCTGAGTTACCAGTTTGTTGTTACTATTTTGCAGTAACAGGACATCCCTACAGATTCAAGGTAGTCCTGTTTTTATGGTATCCTAGAAGGCAACCTCTCTGCAGCAGCATTGTCTAGCACACCAGCTCATCACATTGTCCAGGAATTATTTCCTAGGTGGCCTGTCTCTTGTGTATAATTTCCAGCCCACTCTAGGAGGTAAAATCTCTGCATTAATGCTCCTGATAATACATTAGAGACAAATGTCTTGCCCCAGTTTTACCAGCCTTTTTTCACTATGGATTTTGGCCATAGAGCAGTAAAATCGAAATACAGCTGAGAACCTATTCCTGCTTTCAGTGGGCAAATCATATCATAGCTCTCAATCAACCTGCTAAACACATTTTAATTCCTCCTGATTCATCTTCTGAGGCTAGAGGCTGTTTGTTTGTCCGTGAGGATCAGCAGGTGAGAGCAGAATTTCCTGGTGCCTCTAAAGGACAGCCTGTAAGCCTGTACACACTCTGTGCACCTGCCTCTGGTGCTGTGTGAGCGGTGTGTGGCTAGTCACACCTGGCACAGAGCCACACCTGAAACCCAAACCTTTGCTGGGCTGATAAGCCAAGCCATGTAATGAGAAAGGAACGCTCTGCCTTGCTTTTGAACACACTCAAGGACACACACAATGTCAGCTTGTCCAAAGGCAGAAACGATTTGTTTGAAAAAAGATGCAGGGAAAAAAAAGAAAGTAAAACCCATATTTTTTTAATACTGAGCAAACAAAGTGAGGGTTGGGATGTTTGTGGATTAGGACTTAAAATCTGTAAGCATTAAGCTTTCATTTGTTTTGAATAAGGCCAAGGTCACCAACGACCTGAAGTTGTGGTTGTGTTGCTTTGCATGAAGAACTGGTTAGAGTTTGTGAATGAACGGTAAATTTGGCTGAAAACTGCTTCTCAAAGGCAAAGACTATTTGCTCCTTAGCATCAAATATGATTTGAGTTTTGGTCGAGGCAAGAATAGGGATGTTGGCATCAAATGTTTTCTCATGGCTTGCAGACAGCATTTTGACTTGTGTTTCAAAAGGATATTTTTGATGTGCAGAACTTGGGTTTGAAAGTGCAGAAAGAGGGAGGGCAAACTCCAAACACAGAATGTTGCTTATGAAATTAAATGTTTTGGACAGACCCTGAAGTAGGTTTCCCAATAACCTTTGTCTGTCTGAAACTGTGTGTTTTCCACATAGTTGTTAAGGGCGAAGAAAGGAAAGTCTTCCTTGTAGTCCCACCTTAAGTCAGAGTATCAGGTAGGAGATCACATAAAGGTTCTGGGCTCATTACTTTGGGTGCAGCACAGGCACGGAGCAAAAACAACCTTCCCCTCCCTGACGAGCGCCTGAACAGGAATTAGACAGGATGAAACAAGTGGACCAAACACAAATGGGAGTGTTGGAGGAGGATGAAATGAGGAGGAAGCTGTGCCTTGCCATGGGCGAGCCTGCTGCCAGATGGGCGTGAGAGGTAGGCTTGTGGCAGAGAGGTGTTTTAAGGAACTGTGTGAAAGATGCCACTCTGCCTGTTGATGTGAATTTTGAAGCCCGCATGGTAAAAAATAATCTCTGCTGGTTTTGGCATTAGTGACTGGTAGTTTCATCAACAAGACCTGAATGTGAAGGCTGTCATGGGAGTTTCTGTTTTCTTTACTGTCTCAGATAGTGCTATAAGTCATGCTCAAAGCTTGTTGACGTTGTCTGGGCCCACTGCCAAGGCCCATGCAGGAGCTATCTAGGGGCAGGGGGCTTTCTCTTGTGGGCAGTCAACCCAAAGGCTTTTCATCTTCACAAAATGTCACTTAACAGATCGAAGTTCTCAAAAATGCCAATTGCTCCTGGTTCCTGTTGTCTGCAAGTTGGAGTGCTGGGTGCTCAGGTCACGGCTTGAATAAACATCAGAGTAGGATTCTCAGCAGCAGCCAAATACCTGAGCACTGTGCAACCCAGAGGCTCTGAAACACAAAGATATTCTTGTTGATCCTTCAGCCAGTGCTGAACTGGAGACTTAGAAAAGATTCCTGCCTGGAGCCTGTTTCTCAAAGCAGCTCCAGGAAGATATGTGCAAACTTTTAGCTTGGTTTAGCTCCCTTTGCCACCTCTGGAAATGTGCAGCTGAGGCAGGGAACAGGGATAAAATGAGAGGCAGTGCAAGGTAGCACTGCAGCTACCAAATAATGGTTCAACACTTTTTCTTCCAGGGTAACCCACAGCTGATCAGTAGGATCCATTAAAACTGTGGTCAAGACCAAGCAGGTGATTGATACCTGTCCTCTCAAGACTTCATGATTCTGTGGCCATTCAGGTAAGGACCGTCTTAGTGAGTTTCTCCAAAATAAATAAGAAGAATAGCTACTAAACTAAAGGAGAATGTTATTTGCTAACCACAGATCCTGAGCTGATAATTAGGAGGAATTTTCTAGCAGAGTTTGAAATTTCTTCCCAGTAGGAGCAACCAATGTAAGAATGTCCTGCACAAGGATGTGGCTTGAAAAACTTCAAAAATTTGTCGCAACCAAAAGAAGAAAATGTTTGCAATAGCAAAAGCTTAAATGTAGTAATCTGTGAGTCTTTCCAACTTCCACAGTTACGATCATCTTGTGATATTAGCTTTTTTTTAAAGCAAACTGGACTAAAACTGAACTCCTTGGTATCATTTTTAGTCTATTCCCATCCCTAACCAAGCTATTAACTTGCAGTATTGGTTATTAAAGGCACCTGTGACCCCCTACAAATCTCCAGAGCCAACTGACTGCCTACTTCTCCTTCTCGATCTGGTTTGAGGTCAAGATCTGAATATGCTTCAGTACTCCAGTCCAATTAAAAAATTCAATTTGTGTTTAAAATTTGTTTGGGGGTCTTTAATTCCCTGCCGTAGATTCCTCCCCTCCTTGAAAAGTTATAGGGAAAAGCATGTTCAGTGTTATTAAATGACTCACCAAAGTAGCCCAGTGGCTTAGAGGGCTTATGTGAGGCTTAGTGTACTCAATGGAGCACGGTGGGATACCCAGCACTGTCTGCCAGGTCAGGAGTCGAATTGGAGCTATCTGAGTGATATTATCCAGGATGCCTGGGGACAGAGGAAATTAAAAGTCACTAACACTTACTGCCCTGAGCCAAGACTCAATTGCAGAAGCACCTGCAGGGTTGGCCTGCACACCTACTGCTTTTTTTTTTTTTTTCCCTTGGTTGACTCTTAAATGTGTTTTTATTTCCAAGCCAGTGGATGGCATAAGGCTGGCTCTGGATGGCTGAAATAGTCAGGGAAGTGGCAGAATGGGATTCACTGATGTGCAAAAGACCTTGGACACTGTTAGGAATGAGGGAGAAGAGTGATGGGAAACGAGCAGCTCTTTCCCTTTTGACTTGTGATCGCTAAGCCTACAAAAAATAAATGCGGCTGATGGGCTTTGCAGCCTGACTGGGAAGGGTGGAAGAAGCAAGGGAGAAACAGGCTAAGGCTGTTCCAAAATTTTCATTGCAAGGCTTTTTTTCAAGGAAAATCTGGGGTTTCAACTGACCACAGTTTTTCTCTTTACTGAGAGAAATACGTGCTCTTGAATTCCTTCCCCCTCCCTTTTCTTTTTATAGTGAAAGTTAAACTAATGGAAATAGTTTTGGATCAAATGAAGCATCTCTCTTTCATTTTTGCACTTTTTAGAAGACAATAAAAAGTTTTATTTAAAAGAGATCAGAGTAGAAGTGTGAAATATCAAGGTGAGCTGAAAGTTCTGGAAAAAAAAATTCTTCAGTTTGACTCAAAATAAAACCCTCAGATTATTCTGAACTGCCGGTGAACCGAAAAATCAGTCATTTGCACTAATGATAAGTAACTGGCAGGTTGTTTTGCCTGTCAAATTCTGTGTCTTGTGGAGTGAGCACATTGTTGTCTGCTGACATGATCTACTGAGCTGTTTTAAAAAGAAAATCAAATACAGCTCCTCTCTGTTGGCAATAAGGTTTGCTGACAGGTGCAAGACACTTAGATTCGTGTCTGGGCTGTGGGGCTGAGGAACCCCAATCCCAGTTGTGATCTCAGACACCACCGTGGCCTAATAAACACACCAAAATTTTCCTCTGAGTAGTGATGTTCAGAGACTGTCACAGCAATAAGCACTGATTATCTGGATGGCAGTGCCATCTGCATGCAGCCACCCGTGCCAGGGCAGGACACAATACCACAGTGTGTCCCAATGGGGAACTCAGAAGATAAGGTGCTGGGGGATGAGGGAGTAACTGTGCTTTTCTCAGCCCTCTGCTGAGGGCTGTTGTCACCCACCACCACAAACAAGGGCAAATAACAATAATCAGCTGGACCGGCCAGTGAGGTAAAGAAAAATGAAAAAAAAAAAGGAAAAGAAAACCTGGATGTCTCATATTTCCTCTTTCTAGTGGGAGATGGATTTGTGTGTTGGGAACAAAACTACCTTCTCTCACAAATGTATGTTACATACCCCATGTATCTTGACACTTGTACCTTGGTGCTTGTACTTGTTTACCCTTGGGTGCTCTTCTGATAATGCTGCCAGGGGAGCAGGCTGCCTCACAGACTAGATGGACAGGAAAGAACAGGGGAAATGTAATAACTGTAATTTCATGGTACCTCTGCCAGGTGACCCGAGACTTGTTGAGTGAGGTGGTGTCTGAGCTGGAAGGAAGTTCTGGGAAACTGTGTGAAGGTCTGGGTTTCACCTGAGGTACATCTGGTGGTTGTGGTTAAGGCAGAAATCTGGTAGTTTGGCAGCTAAACCAAATCAAAGTTTAGGGCTGTGTGTGAAATGAGCTGCCAGTGTGGGCTAGATCTCTCATCTTCATATGGTTCCTCCTGCCTGCTGTGCTGGTCCCAGGGGGTTTGTGGCCCTACAGAAGCAGAGGCAGGAGCCTGCCCAGTGCAGCTCCAGGGCTGGCTGCTGGTGAGGCTCCTGGCAGCTTTGCCATCATGTGGGGACAAGCCTGAGGCTGCCCTCTATGGAATGGGAGCTGTGGGAATGAATGGTTTTGGTAGTACAGTGCATTTAAATGCTCTAGGGCTTAGGTTATGTCTGGTGATTCGGTGTTTCAGTTCTGTTAGACCCTGGATAGTTGCTGCCCTAAGGAAAGGGAATCTGTAGTGATCAGAGCATGCACAGGAGCCTGGTCTAGATCTACCACCAGCTTGCTATCACCTCTGGGATTCTCTTGTGTAGGTAGAGAGGAAAACTCAGTAACTATAAAGCTAATTTCTCAGAAAAAAAAATCACTCCATGGTACAAGTAAGTATCACTCTAGAATCTAAACAGGCTGCTGCAAACCAGAGTAGAGTAACACATGAGGCTGTGCCCCCATCCCCCACTTGAAGAAAAGAATTCCTTTCATTTTCCTTGCTTTGCTTACCTTTATTCTCTAAAACATAAATGCCATGTCCATCAGATGCCTGTGAAGAGGCACAGTCACAACCAGAGTGGTTGGGGAAGGGAGGGCACGGCTGGAGCAAGTACTCATGGTTCATTTGCTCAGAAGCCACTGTGCACACAGTCTTCTTTGTTTTTTTGGGTTTTTTTCCTAACTTAAAAACATGCAAACCACTGTCTTGGGTCCTTGGTGCCTGTTTTCCCAGACCAGCTGGGTACCAAATCATGGTGCAAATAACACTGCCAGTAAATGGCTGCTTTCCCTGTGCATCCTCCCAGTGCCCCCACACTTTGCTCTGAGGAAAATGGCATGAAGGCTGCAGGAGTGCTGGTGCTTTCTGCAAGCCCCATCTGAAGGCTGAGGAGCTGGGTTCAACAGGCAGCACTGGCTGCCAGGTCCTGCCTTTGCTTCCTTTTTGCATTTCCTTATCTGGTGATGGCTCCTGACGCCAAGTCCTGACTGCCCTCACGTACGCTGGCAACTTTCTGCTCTTCTGCCATGAATGTGACCCATGTGACGTGCTCCTGCTTGGTCCTGACCCTTGTTGTGGGGAGAAAGGACAGCAAGAACTAGCTCTTCATCTTCAGATGTGCTTGGTATTCACACCCTGGGTGCTATGTCATGCACGATAATTACCGTGCCCTCCTCAATCTTATTCCTTTTGCCTTCCTCCTGTTACACTTGTCCCTATTGAATTTTCAAGCTGAAGAAATAATTTCTAGTTTTTAAGTTGCATAGGTCATCCCAGAACAAACACATTTCTTTTTACCTCCTTTCTGTTAGTCACCTAAAAGGATCTCATCTCTAAATAACCCTCTAGCCCTCAAGGATCTAACTACTTGTCTCTTCTGCTTTCTACCCCTGCCAGGCACAGGCTGCTCGCAGTCCCTTTCTGACTCAGCTCTGCTGAGGGTGAACCAGTAGCCACCTTCCTGGCCACTTCTGCCTAAGATGGAACTTTCCAGATGGATTAGAGCTATAGCTTAAGAGTTACAGCACAAAATGTCTGTTGTGCCTTGGTAGACTCTGGAAAAAGAAGCCAGAGCAAATTAGTTTCATTTGTGGAAGGGCCATTTCTCTACTGTATTTCTAAAAATCAATACAGAATAAATCCCATGTGTTAGTAGAGGGGTGTCTATTAGTCTGCAGCTATCACTATCCCAGCCTGAGGTCAAAAACTGCCAAAGGGTTTGGTGAGTTTCCTTAGCTACATTGGACAGGATAAAAACACCTGGAGAATGTGTGCTCCAGGACAGAAATCAGCTGCCCCCTTACCAGTGTCACCTGTGGATACTCTGTGCACCCAGGTGCTTCATGAACAGACAGTTTGCATCTCAAGAAGCAGCAGGTATTGACCATGCAGATCTTGGGTGGCAATTTCCAGGAGAGAAAGAAATAAACTATCCATAGCACCCAAGTAATTCATGACACCCAGGACAATGTGCTGGGTCAGTAAACTCGTAGCATCTGGTCTGTGTCCCATCTCTTAAAATAATAGGCTCTGGCCTGGAAAACAGATTATAGGATGTAATTCTGCACCACCAGGAAGAGGACAAGGCAGGATTACTGGGTCTTTTTCACTTATCGTAACCTGTGACCTAATTCTCCAGAAAGAACGTGAGTAGGTCAGGCTGGAAGGGGTGACAGCTCTTTCCATAAACCTTACCCAACTTGGAAGAAATTGCCTACACAGCAACAGGAAGGAGTTAAACCCTAAAACAGGGATGCAAAAAATCTCCACTGGACAAAAAGAAGAAAAGTCATGCTCTTTAATTTTTAGCTTTTCTTCATGTAAGTGGCAGGACTTTGTTTACACTGAATGTAAAGCCAAACCAAGATCAACATGTCCTTGATTTTGCTCTGCATGTTAAGTACTGCATATTTACCCCTTGCCACCTAATTTGTGAATTTGCCAGGAATCAAAACATCCATTTAAACTAGCCTGGAAGATAGCAAAATATGACTACAGCTAGATCATTATCTAAGGCATGGTTATGATGTACTGAGGGTGGTGTTTCAAAGCCTGATGAACTATAAAAATACATCTAGACATAGAAGAATAAACAAAAATTATAAAATAACACCACCACTACTCCTTCTCCCCCTCTTCCCCCCCAAAAAAAAATCCCCAAAAAAACCACCAAAACCAAACGAAAAGACACCACAGAAACATTTTACTTTGTCCAAAAACTGATTGTTGGTAGAAATTAAACTGGAAATTTCAGGTTAAAAATATTTTACCTGTGGAAAAGCAGTAGAGGCCTGGGAACTATCCAAGGTTGGATGTTGCAGCCTGCTTTGAGACAGGCCCATGGGTGAATTCCAGCCTCTGTTAAAACTCTCTGGCCTATTCCCCAGGGAAGAAGGAGGCTGCAATTCACCCTTGGGCTAAAAACCTGGTAGGAAATAGAGTCCATCTGGAGACCAGGGGAAGAGAGACCCTAAATCCCCAATGGTCATGTGAGCCAAGGGTTTTTGAGGGCCAGAGGAGGACTGAGCAGTCCGCATGGGGTGGAAGTGATGCATGAACTGTTGTGCAGAGACTTCAGCATTCTTTATTTTTTGGGTGCAGTTGGTCTGATTTGCCCTGAGTTTTCTGTCTTGATGAAGGTACCATGACCATGTAGAAAAGAGTCTGTCTTGTTTAAATTATTCTTTATATTTGGTTAGTTTTCCCCTGGAAACAATTTGGTAGGGAACAGCAGGCTGTGAAGTTAAACCAAGCCTTTATGAGAAAATGCTGCTAAAAATGTTTATACAACTTTTGGTTTTAATGATCTGGGAGGATTTCTGACTTTCAGTACTTGCACCTTAATATTTCTCAAACCATAATGTTCAACAGGGGATAAAAAAGGTAGTTTTTATCAAATCTGAGACTGTCAGTGCTTTATTCCATTTTTCCCAGGTATCAGAAAATGCAGGTACTGGTCCATTAGAATACTGAACTAGAAAAACTTAGCTGCCTGGTGATCTGTGCAAGTGTTGGGATGCCTCGTGACATTTGATGCCTTAGTTTCCCCATTTGTAGAACAGAAATAGTTATGGTTTTCTTCTGTTTTCCAAATACCTTTGAAAACTGCACAATGATGCCTATACGATGTTCTAGTAAGCAATTAACGAAAAAAAAAATGTATAAATGAAATAAGCTAAACATGAAGTAAAGGAGATTTTTTACTTTCTAGCTGCTTCTGTAACCTCTCCTACAAAGGAAGGGGAAATCCTTCTGCAGCTCAGGTTGCAAATTGAGCTCAGCTGCATTATTAGACATCAGAAAATCCAGCCTGGCAGGAGCAAGAGGAAGCCAGCCTTCCTACGCATCACTGTCAGGGAGCTATTGCCTTCACTCCAGTGTGGTGATAATGAATTATCTCTGGAACTGTTGGGCTTTTTATTTCTGCATGTAGGCTCTCAGGAAAGGAAAGTGCACAGGATTTTCAGGGCTGCTAAGAAAGCAGCAAGTGACATCAATCTGAATCTTATATTGTTGTTGATACACAATGGAAGTTAATAAGGTTAGCTGGAAGTGTTAATTGTTCTACACTGCTTGCTGTCTACGCTTGCTCTGGAAAATTCATGCATAGCAGCAGCTGAAAACTCAGCAAAAAGTGCTTTAACAGAGGAAATGGGCAACATTTGGCCCAGTAAAATCATAATGCAGGTGGCTGAGAAATCACTCACTCAATTATATGCATGAGGGGGACTCCATTTAAGAGCAACATTTGGAGCTTTATGGGCAACATAAAAGGAGAGAGAATGAGGTTTTTATATCGCTGCGCTCAGTTGTAGAAGAAGCAGGAGGTTGTTTCCCACCCTTTTGCATATGCTTGGACTGTGCAGGGAAAATGAAAATGTCTGCTCAGAAATTTGGATGACACCTGGGGAGGATGGACTGGAGCTATTCCAGAGACCCCCTGTTACAGAGACATTCCCCACTACATCCCCTGTTACAGAGACTTCTTGTGTTCATGACTGGGCAACATCAAAATAAAAGCCATACTCTAAAAATAAAACCTTCGGCTCCTTTACTAACAGTGAACTCTCAAAGCAAAAGAAGTTTTCAAAAAATATGATCATAATTAATTGCTGCTTTTCTTGTACCTTGGCAGTTGTTACAGCAAGTGAAGTAATATTATCTCCCAGCACACACAGCTTCTGCCAATTTTATCATCCTTCTGTCTCCTGTAGGAACCCTGCCCCTGGAATATCACAGCTAAATCTCTCTATTTAAGTTTCTTTTCTAATGCTTATGTTGGCTGAGGGAAAAAGCACAGGTAAGAGTGCACACTTTCCATGTCAAAGTATTTGTATTTTCCTACACTTTAAATTCTTCTAGTGCCTTAATCCCTGATTTTCATGAGGCTGGGGCTGACAGTGCTGTAACTCTGACACTGCAGGGGCTGTGTCCATCCTTTCCTCCAGGCATGCCGGTACCTGCACTCTCTCCATTCCTCCTTCCTACTGTGGATTAGAAGACACAGAACATTTTATTTTCTGCTGCTATGTATAGTCCTTTTAATCTGTTTAGAGAAGGTCCATCCACTAGCTCAATGCTATCTTTGCATTTCCAAAAGACAAGTGCCTAATTTATTTTTCTATTAAACAAAATATAAAACTACCACAAATACCTAACTTTTTTCGTGCTGTAAATCTTGACATCTGGGCCTGTAACAGCTCATCAGTGGATTTGTGAGATGAAGCAAATGACATTTCTATATAGAGCACTGGCTGCTGTAGAAGTCAGATGGCGAAATGGAACTGCAAAGAATTTGGTATTGAGTGATGATCTCAGAGTACAGGAGTCCCCACTTTGCTGACACAGATGATGGGTGGCTTACTCCAGCCTGCACAGCAAAATTGGCTTCACAGCTGAGCATCTCTGGAGACCTGCACACAGCACTCTGGAGCAGGACTGACATCCCTGTGTTTTATAAAGCTCTTTGTTGTAACAAGTCCTTGACCCTGGTGTGGACAGAAGTGCATCTGTAAGTAGCTGCGCTGCATATGAAACACTCATTCCAACCTTGGCATGCATGCAACCCACGGGGGTGTTTGGTCTGTGCCTTGGCAGAGGAGAACTTGCACTTTGCTTCCCTACACACAAGCTGTTTGAGCTCTATTCTGTATAAACATTGTGTCTGTGTGTTAAAACACAGCATGAGATCACGGCAGCACTGCCCTGCCCTGACCTTGGCAGCCCCGCTCCAGAAAAAAGACTGGGAAGCAGTTCCCAGCAGAACTGCTGGGAGTACAAAGCCAGACCAAAACCCAATGACCTGCAGCAGTTTTAAGATGAACCTGGTAAAGTCCTAGGATGCATTTACTTACTGGACTGAGCAGCCTGAGTGTCCCCTCTGTCTCCTGTTTGTCCTCCTGAGGGCTGGTGCCCAGCTCTCTGCCCTGGCCACTCCTGGTGCTTTCTGGGGCTGAGTCCAGGCTGAGCTTTCCCCTTCCCGCTGGTGCTGAACGCTCAGCTCTGCTTCCCCAGGATAGCTCCTCGGCTGGAGCACAGGGAAAGGGAGTGCTGCCCCTGACTGCGATGCCTTTCACTGCAGAGAGGCAGGAGCCTCTGCAGGGGACCACGGTTCATCTCCTGGCAAGCAAACCCAGAGCAGAGGCACGCTGCTGTGAGGATTTTGTGGATTACTTTGTTCCTTCCCGAGTGCTGTGATGATCCTCCTGCCTCTCCCGTGGGATTCACTCTGGCAAGGCCAAGCTCTTCATACCTTGCACACAAGAGTTGGTGGAGTTCAGGGATGCTCCTTACACAGGTATTTTCCAATGTGGATGGCAGGAACGGTTGGAAGGAATGAGGCACACAGTTAAGCATTCCTCTTCCCAGTACCAGCAATCTTCATGTGTTGAGACACAAGATGATATCCTGATTATCACCAATTACAGCACCTCTGTGGTTCTGGTGTTCCTGAGCCTCCATCTCTCCCTCCTCCTTTTGACCTCTAGAGTAGCTAGGCACTGCCAGGCAAATTCTGCCCATGATGATGTGCATAAATCTTATGCAAAGGTAATTAATGTGCTGCAGCAAAGGATGGAAATCTAGTTCTGTGCTCCAGCTTGTACATTCAATAGCAAAGACATTCAGACCCAGCTGCACCATCTCAAGCCACATCTGATCAAATCTGAATCAGCAGCGAGAACTTGCTGATTCCCAGAAATTCCATGCCTTGTAAAGAGATAGTAGTGATAGTTGTCTGTCAGCCAGTCAGTCAGCACTGTGCTCCAGCCCCTGCTAGGACATGAGGGTGTTAAACTGGTGTCCTAGGAGGAGTCCAGGATATTCATGGCCATCAGGAGCTCTGTGGCACTCTGCTGGAGAAAGACCATTTGTATGACTCCTGCTGCCTTCCATCCTGGGGAGTTATACTGGCTTTTTTCACTTTCAGCTGAACCTTCTGGTGTAAAGAATTGAAAAGCTATAAGAGTCCTATTGTTACTAAGACTTCAGTCTTGCTACAATACAGGAAAAGGAAAACATTCATCTTCTGGTATTTTTTTAATGAAACCTTTCAACTTTGATTGCAATGATCTTGCATATAAATATATGTGAAAATACAAGCATGTATACATGTGACCTATTGGTAATTAAACATAAATATAAAATATAGCTATTTGGAATTTCATTTTCTGGAAGATATTTCAGTGTGACCCCTTTCTGCCTGGAACCCATGCCATGCTGTAACATCTCAAATTCTCCTGCAGAACTGAATACGTTTCTTTACCTAGCATGCATCTCACCTGCTTGTTAAAGGCCTAGATGTGGCTGAAGCAGGTCTATGGCTTAAAAATTACTTTGGAAGCTGTTAGGAGCTATGTGGGTATTAATAGAAGCCACCACAATGACTGTGAAAATGTTTTCTTGCTTTTGGACCCTGCTGTGTTCTGTTGAACTGAAAGGGCTTTCTTGTCTATGCTTGGTGCAAACACAAAGTTCAGCTTAAGCACAGGCACTTGAAAGCAGGAAAACTCAGCTCTGTTCCTTCTCTTATTGTGAGCTTTCAGGTGGCCATTGCTGTTTCATTAGAGAATCTGTAGGTGAAGGCATGTCCAGAGTTTGGTGCTAGAGGTTCTTTGCAGTTCTAGAAGCAGATAAGTGATGAATCCAGGACAAACTGGGTTTGCTTTCTGGAAACATTCACTGCACTGAAGTGGCTCTGAAATAAGTAAGACCTCGAGAAGTATAGGAAGAGGCATGCCAACTTGAGTCTGTCCAGAGGGATCTGCCAGTGGAAATCTATCTTTATAGAGCTGCTGTGAGGTGGCCCCTGCAACCCAGCACTTAGGCACTCTGTGCATGACAATGGCTCATCACTTCCTTAAGAACAAGGGAGATAAGGAAATAAAAGAATGACAGAAATGGCTTTATCAGCTGGCAACCCTAAGTCAGGTTTTCATTAAAACAGTAGAGAATGGGGCCAGCAGTCTGGAGCTTTGCTTGATAAAGAGATTTCTAAACACACCAAAAGAAAAAAATTGTTGCAAACGCATTACCTTTTGTCTCTGTTGTACAATAACACCAAGTGGAGAGTATTAGTCACTTCTGGAAGTGGGAAAGAAATTTTACAACACAGAATCACATCTTGCTTCTCTCTTCCTTTTTCCAAGATTTTGTCCATCTGTTCCCTTTTTCAAAAACAAACAAACTATTAATACATTGCTTTGATGGAGCCTTCTGTTCAAGGCTCTTAAAGGGCTGTACAGATATTCATGATTTTATTTGTCAGGAAAGGCTCCAAGAGATAAATATTAAATTCCTTGCTTCCCACAGGGCAGATGCCGGAGAGGCTGTGTGTGTGTGCATGTGTGTAGTGCTGACATCACGACTGGCACCCTGACTTTAGACTCTGGAGAAATTGCTCAGTCCCTGGCTTTATCTCAGCATTCCTTTTTCTCAGCATGTACTCAGGATTGTACACTAGCTGCCTATTCCATCTGTGTCTCAGTTCCCTATTTGTAAAACATAGGCACTTCTTTTCTTTTGCTCTTCCTTGCCATCTGCACACTGTGACCTGACTTCAGCTGATGCACAGGCACACGGTGATCTGTTCCCTGTGGAACTTCCCTTGGCTGGAGGGGTTATTTCTGCAGTGTGGCATAACCAGAGACTTTAGTAACAAAGTACTTGGTGCTGGACTGGCTGGGTCAGCTACCAGTATCAGCGTAGTCCTGGCAACAGCACTCACTTAACAGCTACCCTAATGCTTGCTTGGATTCCTAGGCAGGTTTTCTGCCTGCACCAAGCTCTTTGCTGCTGCTGTTGGTCCTAAAGGTAGCTCAGAGGGGCCTGTCAGAGCTGCTGTTGCTCCTTTGTCTGCATCACCACCTCTCTAAAACTGATGTGGTACAAAGATATGGGACAGTGCAGCATGTGGAACCAGAACCCTGATCCCAAATCTTGCTACATTTTATTTAATGAAGGCACTAGTGGCACCTATAAAGCACCAGAGGAAATGTAAATGTTTTGGGGACTGCAGATTGAGGATCTCCCCTGGAAATTACTTCCTGAAAAATCTCCTTGTTGCCTGAAACATCAGAGCAACGGACTGCCAGCCTGGGACTGTAGCCCAGTCATGATGTTGTCTTAGTCATTTTTTTGGTCCTTTTTGTTGGTGGAAGAGACAAAAGGATAAATTGCATAAGGTGCCCCAGATGGAGAGCTTTTGTTATCAGGGAAAAAGCAAAGGCATCCAAGAAATGAAGGAACCAAATGTATCAAACACTGAAATGTATTCAGGAACATCCCAATTGCTGCTTATCAGAAGTCAGAACCTTGGAGCCCCAAAACAACAGCATCTTAAATCCTTTAATGAGAGAGCAGCCAATGTGAAGTTTTGGGTTTTATAATGAAAGATACTCTCTCTCTTCTCACTATTTTGAAATAGAGCTCATGATGGTTTTCAAAATACACTCTGCAAGTCTGAGTTGGCTTGTGAGCTATTTATTCCAAACACAGACTCACAAATTTGACCTGACCCAAATGAAAATGGTTTTCAGCATCCCTGGCCAGTTCCTGGGTTCCTGTATTGCAAAATTTTTACAGCTGGGCATAAGTGGCAGATTCTTCTCAGGAGCCTGGGTTTAGGAGTGTGGTGGGACTGTAGGATGTGGTCAGTGTAGCAGACAGTTCTTGGGTCAAGGAGAATAAATGGGCAG
Source organism: Rhabdornis inornatus (assembly GCA_013397075.1). Classification (NCBI taxonomy): domain Eukaryota; kingdom Metazoa; phylum Chordata; class Aves; order Passeriformes; family Rhabdornithidae; genus Rhabdornis; species Rhabdornis inornatus. The sequence continues at coordinate 796,887 of VWZS01004247.1, read as the reverse complement.
ACTATGTACTAACACAGAGGGAAGACTGCTTGGGTGATCTGAGTGGTAATGGAGAACAGCTGAATCATTTACAGGAGGGCAGATACCAAAGTGTCTCCAACCAGGAACAGGGCAAACACGGTGGAAGTACTCAGTGTGTTTAAAGCAGATGTCCATAGGCAAAACCTACTGGATAAGAAGACACTTGCTGAAAGGATCAAATGTTTCTTTCTTCGCCCCAGTAAGAGTCAGTCTCAGGGGAAAAGTGCCTTTTTATCACAAGATGACTAGGGGGAGGCAAGGCTTCTTTGCTCCAGCAGAAATCCCAGCCTGCAGTACTGGGGTGCCTGTATCCACATTTAGAGTGTGGGGATTGATCCTGAACTTGGTATTTTTTGGCTCATGAATATGCCATGTGTAGGCAGAGAGGACTGAAAGAGTCTGGTATGAAAGAGAATGGGTCTGGTGCCATTCCAGAGTAAACAGAGAGGCACTGCTGGAGAGCAGTGTGGACGGACTCCTGGGCAGTGTGTCCATCTCTGGAGGGCTGGGAGGAAATGAGGTTTCAGAGGTCAGCTCTGTTCCTGCTCTGATCTCTCACCACCTGCCACCATAGAACCATGAAAGCCACTGAACCTCTAAGTAAAGTCTCTCTTTTATGAGATCTCATGACTACTTGGTGGCAAGTGAAAAGATATCTCTTGTTTCATGGCAAAACAAGATATTTCAGGACAGGTAGAGAACAGTGAGAGCTCAGCACAGTGTGTACTGGAGAAATTAAACTAGACACTTGTGCAATTTCTTGTCATGACTTGGCATGACCTCCATTATACCCATGAGATCACCTCCAGTGAGTATCAATAGTCTCTTCCACTATGTCTTAATGTATTTTTAATACCTTGTAGCTGCCAGAAAAATCATATTGTTTCTGGAAGCTTTCACTGCAACATTTACTTATGCATTTATCCTATTGTCTGTGAATTTAGGATCCTTAGTTACCCTGAGCCCAACACTTGTAAATGGAAGTTTTAAAATAACATTGAAAGTCTTTGTTATTTGTCTTTGTTGAGTACAAAGTCTGATATAAATTATGAAAGGCAATTCCTAGCACCTTGACTGGAATATTTTGAATTATTGTAACTTACTGATGAACTGGTCAGTTAAACCTTCCACATAGCTTTAGCTCCAGCTTTTTAAGTTGTTTACCAAATATTACACCTTTTCACAGCACACAGATATTTGGTAGCATGTGAATTGTATGCTCTCCATCAGATATAAGCTCTTGTAGGTTTTTTTGCTGGGTCTTTGCTTAGCTAACACCTTAGGATGAAGTGTTTCCTATCTTGAATCAAAATTAAGTGGGATTTATGAGGCCGTATAAGGGCCCAAAATGTTCCAAGCAGTAAATATGGATTGGTGAGAAGAGAACACATAAAATGAGTGATGATAAGGACTAGGCCATAAATATAACTAATCTTACAGCTATTACCTCTGCTTCAGTTGACCATGACAATAACACTTCACACCCTTGATCAGAGGACCTCAGGTCACTCTGTAAGGAATTCTTGTTCACATTATATGCTGGCAGTGAAAATTCATATCTGGGAGATATAGTGAACATCTGAGGCTTGAACAAACCATTACATATTGTAGAATCATAGAATATCTTGGGTTGGAAGAGACCTTTTGAAGTCACCTAGTCCAATCCTCCTGCCAGGGGCAGGGACATCTTTCATTATACCAGGTTGTTCAAAACTCCTTCCAACCTTGTCTTGAACACTTCCAGGGATGGGGCACTCACAAATTCTCTGGGCAACTTGTTCCAGTGTGATATCACTCTCATTATAAAAACACCTCCCTTCTATCTAATCTAAACCTGCCCTCAGTCAGTTTAAAGTCACCACCCCTTGCCCTGTTGCTACATGCCCTTGGAGAAAGTCCCTCTGCAGCTCTTTCGTAGGCCCCTTATGATATGGGGGAGTACAAACCTCATTTCCTGTACTTCCAGTGTGATGTCCTACTCACTGGACCATGGTACATGACTAGGTGGGATTATAGACACACCTGTAAGCAGAGACAGCTTCAAAGCAGAATAGAAATGTCCCAGGCGCCCCAGCCAGTGCCAGAACTGCCTAGCTGGATGGCATGTGAAAGCATTGAGGAGAGAAAAGAGGCACCTTTTGATGGCTTTCCTGGTAAGGGAATGATCTGGAAGGCAAATTTTTATTTTCTCTGAGCTAAAATCTCACGAACTTTGGCCTTCTGCTCTTGCTGGAACCGGAGACAGAAGCACAAGGTCAGCAGTGGAGCCTTGACCTGGGATCCACTTCTGCTTGGGCCTCACATGTATTTCTTTGGTTTTTCTCTGTCCTGTCTCTCTGGGAAATCTGCTTTCTGATGTCTCCATGCCACTGCAGTGTAACCTGCACCTTGTGACCAGCTCAGCTCAGCAGATGCTGAAGGGACGAAAAATTCCCTGCACTGAGCCCTGGAGTGGTTGGCAAGAAGACAGTCTGATTCAGCGGCAACAGCACTCCACCCTCCTTCTGTAAATGCCTCCTGTCTCCTGCTGCCAGTCATTACAGAAATAGAGACTTAGCTTTTCTCAGGAGGATCTAAATGTCCTGGTTGCTGCTTGGTAAGGGGCATATTTCTCCAATTAATTATTAAGTGGAGCTCTGGCTGGAGGAAGGGGCTGCAGAGATGTCAGAGTGAAAAGGGGAGAGTGTTTTAACCTTTCTGGAGCTCTCCTGCAATCGGCAGCAGGTTTGCCTTGTGGGTGCTGGCCAGTTCTTGTTCTACAGCACATCAGGAAGGCTGGCCAGCAGAGAATGGCCTCACGGGGACTCTGCCAACTTCCATGGCTCATGGGCCATCTTTTCTCCCTCCTTGGCAGTGGAAAAATGCTGCAAGGAAACTGCTACCTACAGCTCATGTCTTCATCCTGTCCTTATTCTCCTGAGCTGGATGGAAGGTCCTGGCTGTGTAGGCAGCAGGGGAAGCAGACTTGGAAGAGCAGTTGTAGGGACAGGGAGAAGATTCATCATCTGAGAAGGAGCGATGGGAAGGGTAGCATGGTGTACTGGACATGATGTTAGACTGGAAGTCCAGAGACCTGGGCTTTTATCAACCTGGGTTACAAGGACAAGGGAGATTGCAGTGATCAACTCAAATGATGCACTGGCCCTCATTCCTTGGGAGTACCATGAGAAAGCTGCAATGCTCCAGGAAAGCAATGTATCAACTCCTCCTTTGGTTTCTTCAGCAGTAAAATAATACTCTGCTATGTCGTGGTCCTACAATGAAAGGCACTTTTCAGGGGTTGAATTGGGAGGGATTAATTGTGCTGTCTTTTTCAGGCATCATTCCTGAGGCAGACCCTCCACTGGTATGAATCAGCACAGTTCAGTATAGAATATTTACCATTGGACCCCACATACAGGAGGATTTTTCCCTGACCCCATGCTTTTCTTTTGAGACGGCTTAGTTGTCCTTACAAAGGATACAGAGGAGAATGTGTGAGACAGGGCTCAGCTCCATTAATTACTAAATGTCCTCCCAAGCCTGAGCTGGGGTAATACCGCAGGTCACCTCAGCACTCACCCACTGGGGACCCTGCTGTGGGACAGCCACCAAGGCCAAAGGTGTAGGACAGCTCTGATTCAACTTACCAGCTGCCTAATTCTGTGTGAGGCTGTGCTTTCCTACTCAAGGAATGCTACAATCAGTAGGTGTCCTGAAGCTTTTCTGGTCTACCTATGTTTTAGCAGCTGTTATCAAGAATGTTTAATTGCAGTGGTTGGGTTCTGGTACTCTTTCCAGTGGCACTACAGCGGAGATGATTGAGAGATTATCACCCAGCACAGGGCCAAGATCAGCCAACAGAAGTCTTAAATAAGGAACAAGCAAACCAGGATTAATCTCCAAAGGCTCCAGGAAAGAGCCTTTCTCAAGGTCCTCTCCAGTTTCTTTCCCTGTTGCTGCTGCCAGCTGGTATCTTTGCAAGTGCCCTGAGACAGCCCCAGCAGGGACAGCTCCTCTCTATCCTGGCATCAGTCACCTCACAGCTGAAGTGCGTAGCTCAGGGGTCATCTTCATGTTAGGCTTTGAAGGAGCATAGGACAGTTTTTCTCCCTGCTAAAACTACATGGTCATGTCAGCCTCTGCTCTTCTTCTCCCCTGTTTTTTGTTTCTACCCAAAATTCTTTCTGAGGGAGTTCAGAGTTTTTGGTCACAGACACTTCCTTCAGTCTGGACTGCAGGACTTTGTTTCTGAGCACAGCCAACCCACTGTCTCGTACAGCGAGATTATTTGAAATATATCTTGCTGGGTGAATCACATCATGTCACAGAAGCGCATTCATACACCTTCCTCTTGTCCTTATCCAACCATCAGCAGACAACTCAAAATCAGGGTCTTGAGGGCAAACATTTCCAGCAGCATGCTGGCGTGCGTGAGTGAGGAACAGGAGATTGTTCTAAATCAGTCCCTGCCTCACTGCTCCTCCTGCCTAACCTGTGTGACTCTTATTTGTCCTTTAGCCTGCTCTTTTTTTGTGTGGTGATCATGTCCAGAGTTGCTTGGGATCCCACACAACCTGGTTTTGGAGCAGTGGCCCCCTTTGGCAGAGAAGGTTGCCCTGCGACCCTCAGGTTGAAGTGTATCTCTACATCCAATTTCTGTGCTTTGTCATAGAATTTGGGGACAAGCTCCTTGCATTTGTGTCCCTTTGTTGCTCCATCTGTGCAGTGTGGTTGGTGACAGCTCCTTCTCACAAAAACACCAGTAAAGACACAGTTTGCTGGGGGTTTTGGAAGATAAAAATCAGCCCAGGGTAGGAAAATGTACTGACTTTTACCATTAAACTTTCAGCAGGATATGCTGACATGTTTAAATATTGATGCAAACACAGAAGAAATAGTTGTCTTCTTCCAGAACAGGTGAGGGTTTTATGGTGTAAAGCATCCCAGAGCTCTTTGCCAGCACTGTGCAGGTCACAGTTGTCCCTCCCTGGTACAGCACATGAGAATTGTGGGGATGGAAGATCCTCATCTCCTGCCTGCACCGACCCAGAGAGCTGAAACTCAAGCAGGACAATACTTGGAGAGGCACAGAGGTGGATTCACGAGTGAAAAGGCTTTTCTGCACCTGAAGAGAAATCCCCCGTCTAGGGTTAAAAATACAATGGAAATGTTTGGAGCAGGAAAGTGAACCTCTTCTTTGGGTCTGGATGTGATTGTCTCTCCTGGGAGAGGAGGCAGAAAGCTGCTGAGCCAGAACTTTGCTGTCTAGGAGATGGAGTTTTGTTATTCAAGCTTCCCCACTAAAGTCAAATATTTGCAAATGGAGGGAAACATTATTCCTGGGGATGTTTGCAGTGGGCTTCCTGCTGAAGTTTCTCCTAGCAGTTTGTAAGCGTGAGCCAGAATCGCATGCATGAACATTTTGGTAATTTTGTACATCCAAATATTCGGTTTTCCCCACCTGTGCCCAGGAGAGGTGCAGAAGGAACCTTGACTTGTCCCCCAGCATGTTTTTCATGGTTATATCCTAGCACAATTGAGCTTCTTGCTCCTGCTGTTTTTCTTAAAATGTTTGGGAAAGGCGAACATAGAGGCACTGTGGGGGCTTGAACAAGGTGGGAAGGATGGGTACGAGCAGAGCCAGGAGGATTAAAAGCTTTAACTATTTTCTGGGCACTTTGGCCAGCATGTAAACTTCTTTGAGAGGATGGAATCAGCTGCAAGTGCCAACTCCTGGCCAGACATCTACACCTCTTAGGGCCAGTGCTTCATTTTGTCATATATGAGAATGAGCAATAACAGGCTGGCTTCACCTGGAATCAGCATCATGTCCTCCTCTGAAATCTCTCCTGAGGCCATCCTCCACTCACCCAGCTGGGGGCTTTTCCTAGGCTCAGCTCCTGGCTGGCTGTCAGAGCACCTCTGTGCTGCTGTACCACACCTGCACAGACAGGGCTCACCACTGCCTCATCTGTATTTTCGTAATGCCAATTTTTCTAATTATAGGCCTGTGGCTATCAGCCAGTCACCTCCATCTTTGAGACTTGTTATTGGACTTTGGATGTCAGGCTGAATTTTTCCTAACTGTCCATAATAACAGTAATAGCTTGACTTCCACCATGAGACAATTAACCTTCTTAAAGTTTAGTGCCTCAGGCTGTACCTCAGAAAGACTCCCTCTACAAAGCAGACAATTACCTTTACTTAATAACCTTTCTCTTTCTAATCTGATATTAGTGCCAAAGTAAATGTAAAGGGCAGTGCTCTATGTCCCCTCTTAAGTACTTTAAATGCCTGTCCATGAAAGCTAATGAGCTGCCATTTTGCTTAATCTAGATTTGCTGTGGATCTAACAGCACTCTGCAGCATCTCCCCTTTTTAAAAAACTTAATAAAAGGATATAGAACTGTTTTAGTTTGTGTTGAAACTTCATATGAAAAAAGGAAAACTGATGAAGCAGGAAGAAAAATAATGATGTCCAAATAACAAAACAAGACAAAACAAAATCAACACTGGTCAACTGCTGGCTTAAGACTGGTTTCAGTGGGAAGTGCTGTCAATATCTGTAAAGCAGGAACTTGTTGCTGGAGCTTTACAGGGTTAGTAGGAGGCAGCCCCTCCTATCAACTCAGTGCAGATGAGGGATGGAGAGACAAGGCTGGGGAGTTTTTCTGTGCATCTCTCTGTCCCACCAGCCAGCAGCACTGACCTCTGCTTACAGCTGCAGCAGACCTACAGCAGAAGCACAACTGCTCTGTAGATGTAATTTCCTCACGGATTGCTGCTCACGGTAATTAATATGTATAATATTAGTAACTGTTGAGACACAAAATGCTCTCTCAGCAAAGAAGTTATTGCTCTGCTGACCCTGTGTTTTGCACTTTCAGTGCGGGTTCTCTACTAATATTGAAAATTGCTCAAAGATTTCTGAGATAAAGACAAAGCTGTAGGCATTTCTCTATCATGTGAGCAAACAGTATTTTTCCAAGAATGCTAGCTAAAAACAACAACAGAAAACAGGTTTAAAATCCAGGAAAAACAGGGCTATAGATGCTCTTAGCAAAGATGCCTAATTCCTCAGTAGATCTTAAACATGTATCTTGGGATGCAGAGTATTTCCCCACACTGCAGAATGTCACCTTCATTTGCTTTATCATTGTGCCCCTGCTAAGTCCATTCCCTGATGCTGAGCCAACATTTACTCTCTTCTCGTAAGAGTGCTCTGGTTTCATCATCTCAATATAATGAGGTTTGTGTTATTTTTTTATTATAATAAAAGCAGCCTCAGGTCGTAATCAAGATATTGGGGTAATTGCTATGGAAACCTAATTAGGCAGACCATGCCTCAAACTCTGTAAATATTTATACATGCACTTAACTGTCTGTGTGCAAACCAACCCACCCTGGCCATGGGAATGGGGCTCAGCACATGCTGAAGTGTTGATAGAGGTGGGAGCCTGCTTTTAGACAAGGTTTAGCTGTGCTGCAACACGTAGAGAAGAGCACATAGCGGAAATTAGATCGGGATCGTGTGAGTGCAGGCAGGGCTCAGATCAGATAGGGCTGGGTTGTGGGGCTGGGTTAATAGCTGTATAGGACTGCTGCATTTTTTAAATTATCCAATAGAATAATAATTAAAAATGTGTGAGTCTCTGTACCAGACACAAACATACAATGATAGAGAAATACAGGGGTGTATGAAGTCTCCCTAGCCAGAATAAACTAACTGTGCTGTTTCCCAGCATAGCATTTTAAACATTACTTGGAAAGTGTTCTTGAACTCAATCTTGGAAATTGTTTGCATGCATGAATCAGTTCGTATTTACATGTTTATTGCAGCAGAGAGAAAATTCAGTGTTAGCTTTGGTACAAACACTTTAGATCACTACAGTATTAACTTTAGAAGCTGAATATATGGAACTAATCAAACCCCTTTCATAAACAGTTTAATGAGGAGACAAAAATGCACAAGTACAAGCTGCTAGGCTTTGAACAGTCACATCTTCTACGTGTCTTTGTTTATTTATTTAAGTTAACAAGTATTTTAATTGGTTTTGTTACATGTCAGGTTTGGGAACAATGAGGTGGGGTGAATTTGCTGAACAGGAAGAGCGGTTGTCAGATAGAAATATAATAATGTAGATGGAGATCTCTGCTTGAAACCCCATGCTGATCTTTTATTTGTGGTTTTTCTCTCTGTCCTCCATGTTTGCTGCACCCTCTTGTCTGAGCCCTGCTCTCTCATGTGGAGCCCTCCAATTTTGTGTGCAATATTTGGTCTCCAAGGTGTGAACAGAGGTAGAGTACAAGGGCATTTAATTTAGCATAACCAGTATGACTGCATCCAACCAAGAACAGTAGATGCTCTACCACAAAAGCTGAGGATCCCCTTCCCAAGACTTTCTGCTCAAGCACATTGTCCATTTAATGACACTTATTTCTAGTAAATAACCTTCTACACAGAAAGCAATGAAACATCCCAAGAAAAATAATGAAAAAAAACCCTAAAAGAAAATGTAAAAGAAACTACCATGATCTGTTTATAAACCTTGTGTTTGGAGGAGATGGGGCTGCTCAGAACAAATGTTTCCTGTGCTGGCTGAGTCACTGCAAGGTTCAGCAGCTCAGTCCTGCTGGGGACGTCTCACAGACCTCACTCCCCATTCAAGTCTGTAAATTTCCTTCCTGAGTTTGTTAGCTGCAAACAATGTGTGTAAAAAAAAACACCCTCAAACACCCAAGCCCACTATAACTGCTGGTATTATGCAAAAGAACTAATGCATAAGCAATCTGCTGCCCTTGGAGGAGCGTGCAACGTGACACTAACCACCACAGAAAGCAGGGCAGCAGCTCTAACAAACCTGGAGATAAAGAAGGGATCTCTGTGGGGCTGGCTGGAAATTTTCCATTCAACACTTTTCTTTTAAACTGCCTGTTGAGTAACCTTATTTTTTTTTCCTCCAAAGTTATGTCATTTCTGTACAAAACATCACCTTCTTACTAAACCAACCAAACAAGAATCTCTTCTCTCTTTGCTAATCTGAATAATTTTGACCCTGGGAAAATGTCATGGGATATGCCTTGGCAAATTTTTAGTGCACACACACCAAGTCCTCATCAGACTCCAAGGACAGGTTTCCAACCTGTTGTCCTGACTTCAGGAAAAGCTACCAGGAAAAGGGGATTATGGGCAGGAGTGCCAGGTGCTGCACGGGAAACCAAGTCTGGGCAGGACAGCAGGCTCTGGGGGAGAATGGGTCCCTAGATCTCCACCTTCACAGACAGTAAGCCTTCATTTCCATTTCCCATCTTTCAGTTTTTCACTGAGATGCCAAATTTTTTTCATATAGGAAAATTACATTCCAATCACTGCTGAAGTTAACCTAAGAAAGTTTCAACTTTTCTTTCTAGCTGAGATGTCACTTTCAAATTTTGCCTAAAGCTTCAAGAAGAAAGAATAAAAGCCATGGGATTCAGAGAAACTTGGTATTTCTCATGTTTAAAGGGGAGTTAGTCATATTAAAGTGATCTTCTCTTTATATGTCAGAAAAGAGAGTAGCAGAAGTGACAACAAAACACACAGCTATTTTTTGATTTCCAGTTCACTGTGAGGAGTTGTTTTCACCCTCCCCCTCCTCTGTTTAGGAAGAAGTGTTAAATTAGCAATGAAAACAGCACATTAGCTGGCAGGTATTGCAAATAATCTGATCATGAGACAGCATTAAAAAAACCTATTCAGCATGTTGTGGATATCAGGGTTATTCTCTTCAGCAATTACATCTCAGGGAAGCTCTCCTTAGATATTTAATGGGCTGGAGCTAAAGAATTTTTAAAGCACATTTCAAATCTGCTGGTATTGAAAAGGATCAAGTATTTCATAGTCACTGCTAAGTTTTACAATTGATTATGGCACATCCTAAGTTAAGCTCCTTCAGAAGGAAGCTGACAGGGCCTAACACAAAATTCTGCTAAAGAGTCTGTGTAGGCATAAAAGGAGAAGAGGCAGAACTCAATGCTGGGCATCATGAATAAAAAGCTTATTCAGCCAGGGCCCAAAAGTGACTTTTTTAATGCTTATTTTTAACTAACTGTGAACTTCTGCAATAAGCACAGAGTGCTACTTGGCTCTTTAAATAGCTGCAATGATGAGCTGGCGCTCGCTTCTGTTACTATGTGAATTTATGGAGCTGTTGTCACACGCTTTGTTGGAGGAAATATATGGTGGTTCTGTCACAGGGACTGGACACCTATAATTCTCACTTTCTTTGCCTGCTCATAAATCCCTGCTGCTCAGCCACACCATTATTATACTTGGGTTGCTGCTATAATCCCCTCTCTGGAGCAGGGCCCTCGCAGTGCCTTGCAGGGGAAGCGCTGACTCACCAGTATCGCTCCAGTGGAGATGAAATGCTGCACGGGGCTGGGACTGCCTGCCTGGCAAAGGAGATTCAGGCATGTAGATCTGCCCCAGGGACATGCTGACAGATAAATCCCGGGCTGAAAGGCACTGGGTGCCTTGGAAATGCCACTTTGTGTGGGTTTTACCGTCTTGAATAAGGTTTCACGGGTTTTGGTGCCTGACGGGCACCAAAGCAAAGGTACAAGCTTTGCTTCTTGACTTTTTCTGTAAGACCCTGCCCGAGAAAGGGCATTTGCTGCTTCTTATTGCTTGCTGAAACACTTGTCTTACTGGAGCACAAGTCTAAGGAGGAGCAGCTGATGGAGCTGGGGTTGTTTAGTCTGAAGGAAAGGAAGTTTGGGGGGACCTTATTGCTCCCTACAACTACTGGATGTTGTAGACAGGAGGGGGTCAATCTTTTCTCCCAGGTGACAAATGCTAGGTCAAGAGGAAATGGCTTCAAGTTGCACCAGGGGAGGTTTAGATTGGATAGCAAGAAAAGTCTCTTCACTGAAAGGGCTGTCAAACATCAAAACAGGCTGCCAAGGGAAGTAGTGGAATCACTGTCCTGCAAAGTGATCAGAAAAATGCATAGACTAGTGGCAGATGTGGCAGTGTCAGGTTAATGGTTGAACTCAATGATCTTAGAGGTCCTTTCCAACCTTAACTATCCTATCCTATCCTATCCTATCCTATCCTATCCTATCCTATCCTATCCTATCCTATCCTATCCTATCCTATCCTATCCTATCCTATCCTATCCTATCCTATCCTATCCTATCCTATCCTATCCTATCCTATCCTATCCTATCCTATCCTATCCTATCCTATCCGTCCCGTCCCGTCCCGTCCTATCCCATACTATCCCCTCCTATCCTACCCTACCCTACCCTATCCATCCTTCCTATCTCTGTTCTTTTTGCCTAGGTGGTGCAGCTGCTAGAGGACTTGGCTGTATTTCATTTGTGTGCAGAAAGCCCTGCCTTGCCCCACAGGGCTCGAGCTGCCAGCACTGGAGCCATGTGAGATCCTTTATTGCTCAGACACTGCAGTCTGGCTGGGCTCAGGATGGGTTTGATCTCTGGGCTGCTCTCAGACCATAATAACACAGCCCTGTCCTACTGAAAACCCTGCTCAGTCCCTCGTCTGCACAAACCTCATTGCCTGTCTCTCATGTCCACTGCTCAGAGACAAGTGAGCCCTCCCAGGGAGAGGGTTTGGGTTGTGTAACCCTTCCCACACCTTTGTGGGAACAGTAAAGTCTAAAATGTGGCTGTGTTTTACTCCCAGCATCAGGATGTCTTGGTCCCATGTTGGAGATAGGCTGTGTCTACCTGGATGGCAGTTCAGGAGCCACCAGGAGCAGCACCTGGGAGCTGGGACAGCATTGGGATGCTGCTAGGTGGGGTCCTAGTGCTCCAGGTTCTCTCCAGGTTCCCAGGGAGCTACTGAACATCTGTGACTTATCCCAACAGCTTGCAGGGGGCCAGACTCAAGGAGAGCCAGACCCCTCAGGAAGGGAAAGTCCTGAGGACAGAGGACCACCACAATCATTGTCTCATGAAGCTTGTAGTCCTCAGGAATGATGTTGTGTTCTCTTTGCTGGCTCCTGCAGGGACTTTATCCATGGCCCATTCACCACCACCAGGACCAAATCCTGGCAGCAGCCACACTGAGTGTCCCCTCACCCTCTGGGTGGCTCAGGGATGTCCCCCATCCGTGTTGTAAGCAAGCACAGGGAGAGTGAATGGAGACAGGGAGTCTCTGTCCTCTTCCTCCAGCACTGTGTGTCAGCCCATTGCTCTGGAAAGCAGTCTATTGATCAAGATCCATTGCCAGTTATTTCCCGGAGAAGCAAGCAGTGATTGAAGAAAGGTTTGTGCCTCTGAGACATACTTTTCCCCCTGGAGCAGTGCACTTATCTCCTGTTCCACCACCAGAACGAGAGGGAAAGGCATAAGCCAGCCTAAGGCCATCATTCCCTTATAAAAAGTAATGTTGGAGATGGTCAATGATGGGCACCAACTGGAGTAGCTAAATCCCTGCTCATCCCATTCTGACAATAAAATCACATGTTTTGATAATAAAAGCTTCCACCTGGAGAGCTTGATGAAAAGCACAGGGAAGTGTTGGTTCTAGGCAGGAATTTGCTTTACTATTCTGCTCCTCAGGAGCTTTCATAAGTAGGTTTCTTTGCTACCACAACAGAAAGAACACCCCTTTCATAATGAATTGCCTTCAACTACCATGAGCCAAGCTTAGGGTTTTTTTTTGTTTTTGTTTTTTTAAATGTGGGAGCATAGAAAATTAAATCTCTGTTGCATTTTTTTAGCAATTATTTTAAGCACTGTGAATAAACAGGGAGTGTCTTACAAACACCTGTTATTTTTCCCATCCTGAATTTGGCCGCTGCTGAACAGTCAGAAACACTGCTCTTTATAGGATAAAGTGTGTTTATCTGGCAGAGAAGAATAGGGTTTGTTTTCACCACAGAATAATGCACTAGCTGCTCTATAAAGTGCAGCACCAACTTTTATTGAATAGGAAGCATTTGTTCCCTGGCTTCTTCCTGGTTGCTGACAGATTGGTGAGACTCAGTTGCTCCCATCCCAAAAGAGGCACCTCAGACCTGGGCAGAAGGAAATGGGGCCATGTCACTGCCAGCTTCTCAAAGCTGCTGGGTTTGCTGTGAATATGGAGACAAGCTGCAGCATAAGAATTGATTCAGATCCATCTCTCAGCCTTCTTCTGGAGAAATCAGAGGGTGCCAAGTCTGGACTTCCAAACTTTAGCAGGAGTAAAGTCCATCTCCAATTCCATGCTCCCAAAACACACTGCAAAAGGAGGATCTGGAAACAGTTCTGGGAGATTCTCATGATCAGCTGCTTCCTCTTTACCCCTTTTGCCCATCTCCCTGTCTGGATGCTGCAGGCTGACAGTACCATGAGGACAAGGCTGCTGCTGATACAGTAGCATTCAGAGCACGAGCAGAACAGCACAGGGACCTGAGGCAGAGGGATTACAGCAGCAGCTGGCTGGCTGAGCTGACCTGATTGAGCTGACACTTCCTTCTTTTCCAGCCTTAACCTTTGCTGAAAGTTGTCACCTCTTCTCGCCTGTCCTCCCTCCGGGTGGGGGGAAGCTGCAGAGCAGCTGAGCAGGAGCCTTGTGAGCAGGACATGGCCTGAAGGAAGGGAAAGAAGAGGTCAGAGGTGGCTGGGACTCCATAGATGAGACAAAGCACAAGGGCTGACAGCAATGGATTTGCAGCATGCACTTGTTATTGCAGGTCAGGCTTGAGGTGACCTGACCAGTGACCATTCCACAGAGACAGCCGAGATCCTTTGTCCTTCTTTCCTCAGGTAGCAACCAACCACCAGCATTGTTTTTCAAGTACGTGTCTAAAGACAGCGAGGCTCCCTAACAAGCTAAGACAAGCATCACATTAGCCCCTAGCAGGGATGATTTTAGCAGGGACACTTGCACAGCTCTATTGTAGCCAGCCAGCAAGCGCTCTGCTTCCTGGGTTTTGCTAGTTGAGAGTATGGGAGTAGGCTTTGTACTCCATTTTCTTGCTTCTCAAGAGCTTCCAACAGATCAGGGCTATTTCTGAGGCTCAGTTAAAGACCAGAAAGAGAGTGCAGAAGGGAGGTGAGGGGGCACTGGGATTAACTTGCTCCTATTGGTGCTTGTGCTTTTGTTCAGATATTCATCTGGCCAGTTTTCTCTGTTCTCTTACTGGTCTATTCCTGGTTTTGCACTGGATCTGTGCTCTGCCAGGCTGAGGTGTCCTGAGCAGGACATGGTGAAGGGACAGAGGGGAAAGATGATGCCATACATGAGGCAGAACAGAGGTTCACACACCAGATGGGCTGTTTTAACAAAGCACAGCAAGTCAAGCAAAGTTGCTAGGGCTCTGAAGAGCTGAGAAGGAAGCAAAGAAATCTCACCAGTTTTACTCCTGCTGTTCTTCAAAAGTCTCTAGCTGAGAGCATGTAGGCAGCCAGCCTGCATTGCTAACTCTGAACCTCTGCATGGTGAATGCAGACACTCAGGAGCCTTCCCCAATGCTTCGCTAGTGGTAGAAAGGATGTTTTCAGTGGTTAAGGTGTAAGACAGGTAGAAGAGACCAGGCTTCCATCCTGGGCGTTGTTACCAGTAAACTGTGTGTGAACAAATCCCTCAGGCCAAAATTTTCATTGCCCTGCCCTTCTGAAAATCAGGCCACAAGTTGCGTAAATATGGGTGTAGGTACCTAGCAGTAGGCAGCCAGTTTGGAACATTCTGGCTTTAATCCCTGTGCCTGAGTTACCTCATTTATAAAATGGGGATAATTCTTTGCTACCTCGAGGGATGCTCTGAAGCACAACTCTATTGATGCTGGTGAAGCACGTCCCAGCTTGCTGGATAGCTATTATTCTATACTTGACAGAAATTGGATACGGCAGAGCTGAACCAGTGCTCTTGGTGTAGTTTTTTGTGTTGCCAGTGGATAGGCTTTGAGTCACAGTTCCTCCCCCTCAGCAATGAGACAGAGCAGACCAGGGACACTTTTGGCACTGCCACAGCTCCATGTTCCAGCTTTAAAAAAGCCAAGTGCCCCCAATAGTTCTGCCCCTGCCTGTTACTGCTCCAGGATACTCAGATTGGACATAGGATATGCATCTTTCCCCCTGGGGAGGGAGATGAGTTGCCAGGACACACTGGGCTGTGCGGCTTTGCAAGCTCCTTCTGTTAGGAACAAATTGTGTTTGTATCTCCTCAAGTTTACATGGTTTCTTTTCATGTAGCATGAGCTCAGCATTTTTGCTGCAGAGACAGACCTCTGTACAAGACAATTAAAAGAGCAAATTGATTCGGAATAGCTCTGGGTTTTGACACTCTTCTTCTCTGATAAAAGGATCTCTTCCTCTGCTTCACATGAGCTGCTAATACAAGGAAGCTTTCCCATCAATTTTCCAATATGGAAAAATATTTAATTCAGCCCATGATTTCTACGTCATTTTCATAATCAGCAGCAAGACATTCTTTCCAATAGAACTGTGGTCCTTCTTCCTTTTTCCCAGCAACTTATCCCAGATACTCCCAGGAGAAACACGATGATACGTCACTTGATGCTAAGAAACATATATTTATATTTCAAAAACTCTAATGCCACAGGATTCTTATTTGCACAATGCTGGTAAAATCTTGCACTTAGAGTCACTTCCAGATTTAAATCAGAAAATGCAGGGAATAAGGTTTTTTTTAATTGAAAAATGCCTGCTTGGTTTTCGTCTTCTGTCCTGTTGGAAATTAAAGCATAAAGGAAATCTTGGCAGGAGTATGTTATCCTAGGACTATTTCTCTGGACTCACCCTCGGGGTGAGGTGATTGAAGTTCGGATGCCTATCTCTAATGACAGCTGCTGTATCTTCTGTTTCAACCCTCGACACAATGACAAATGAACTTCTATGCCCACCTTTGCACCCAACTGGTTTCATATCAGGCAGTTTCACTGCCCACACATAGGTTAGATAAAAGAAGAGTCTTCAACTCTTTTGCAATCTTCTTACCTCCTCAGAAACCTTCTGCAATCTGCATTGTCTTGAACAAAGGGTGAGCTAAAGGATGAGTGGGATACTTCATTATAACCTCTGGCTGTGCAATGAGTCACACCTGTGATTTTGAAATACAAAATAATAAATTAAGAGGGCAGTAGTGAGATTGAGCTGACAACCTGATAATAAAAATACTGGGCAACTTGTCAACTTCAGCTGAGTAACCAAAGAACGACACTTTCTGCCAAGCACAGGCAAATGAAAGGCTCTCTTTGCTGCACTGTTTTCATGGTGTGGCCAACAGCAATGTCTAGTGGTTCAATAAAATGTAAACACAGACTATACTTTCTGGAGCCAGTTTCTCTTTTTGTCCTCATGGAGAAGGAACGTTGGCATCCAGGAGTCTGAAGTAAAGATGGAGAACTGGGACTCTGCCTTGTATTTATGCCAACAGAAAAATCTCAATTACTCTGTTTACCTAAATGTAGATGACTTTACAGATATGATTTAGAAAAGTATAATTACTATTAGCCTCATTCTCAGAGGGAAGGCATTCATAAATATTCTCCATTTATTAATCATCATATACAGTCATTTTCCTACAGCTGTCAAACTAACTGTCAAACTCTTCATTGACTTCATGTGCTCAGTGGTACAAGGGTGTCTGGTATGGGGCAGTTACCTGAGCCAGCTCACTGTCCACCACACTGCAAAGCCACACTGCCAACAATTTTGGACACAGCTTCATGAGCCAGCTTTGCAGGAAAGGGAACAGCAAAATGTCATCCTCCTACCTTCATCTGGGTTCAGCAGCAGTCTGACACTCTACATGGTGATGCCTTAACAAAAAACCACAAAAAACCGAAAAAAGCCAACCAACCAACCAACCAACCAAAAAAAACCCAAAAAACAAACACAAAACACCAAACAAACAAAAATGCCCAAACAGAATTTCGGTAGGAATTAATATTCTGCCCTATGGAAAGAACAACAAAAAAAAAGGATAAGACATGTCACCAACATGTCTTCTACTTTGAGTGACTACAGGAAAAGGTATTTGCTACCAGGAAAGACTCTGTTGTTCTGGGCACACAGCTCACTCTCTTTGTCTGTGAGGGGGAGGAATGCTCTCAGTGTTTCTTTGGAGAAAGGTGGGGCTGCAGCTGTGTAACTGAGATGTTCGTGTGGAGATTTGGCATGACCCAAAATTGTCACCAGGACAAAAACATCTCCAAACAAAACAAAAAACTTCTCAATGGAGTAAAATCCCTACCGAAGGCCTGTACAGAAAGCCAATCTCAGTAACAAGGTGGCACAGCTCCTACCAGAACCAAAAGATTTCTGGATTTAAAACGTAAACTATAAACACCCCCTCTCCCCCCAAAAAAATTGCAATTGTTTTTCTTTTCCTATTATTGCAGCAAATGTGGTGTTAGGGAATGGACATTCTGGTATGAGGCAGAGCCATTGTGTCACTCATAAGTGGACAAAATACAGGGTACTTTTTAATGCTCTAAGCAGGATATCTTGACTTTTGAGCATTGCTCAAATAAAACAAAGCACTGGAGTTTTTGCCCATCATTACAACTGCACATTTAGTTTTCATGACTGGCATCTGGGCTGAGCCTGTGTATACTCTAATGTCAGAAAAAAACAATATTTCCAGCCAATGGGACAGTAGTGATGGAACTGCTAAGGATGTACCCATTTGTCTCAGCTGTGAGCTGGAGGATGGCTCATGGAGTGCAGAGCCGATTTATTTGCACCTCTGACCCAATCAGCACTGTTCCATTGGTGATTTTGTGTCTTCAGTTTCAGAGCTTGTAGAATGATTCGGCTTGCCAGGGACTGGACACTGAAGTGGCAGAGACAGATCTGGATTGAATCTAGTTGGCAAGTGAGGCACATAATTTTTAGCAGGAAGTATATATTTTTAAATACTGCAGTGAGATAATGTGTTACACTAGGTCAGCACTGTCTTGAGGGATCTGGGGCCACGGGATTTGGGGTGTCTGTACCCCAGTGTCAATCACAACTCCATGTTCACATCACCTCCTGCAGTAGGACATGCCTGTGTCTGTATTTTATAAAAAAAAAACAGCTCCAGGTCGGGATGTCAAATTGTTCTTGAAGCAAGTTAATCTGGCAGCAAAAAGCGAGCTCAGGCCATCTTCTTGGCCATAAAATGGTGATGGAAAGGTGAGCAAGACAGATGGTGATTGTCATATCAGACACTTGGCACTGCTAATCCTCAACTCTTCTGTCATTTTACCAAGTGAAAACCCTAAGAGAAAGCCCCCCTTCCCTAAGTATGTTCATGAATTTAATCCAGTGGGACCTGGAAAAGCCAATCAGCCACATGCCCACAGCAAACAACCCTTCAGGAGGTGTCATAGCTACACTTGCAACCTGTCACCCCTAACTCCTCCAACTGAGTGGCCACATATTTATTTACATCCTGAGACTGGAATTCATACTCTTACCTGGGCAGTGAGACATGTCTCTTTCTCCACCACTGCTGCTTGCCAGGGGATGCATAGATAAAGTAAGGTGCTCCCTCCTGCCACCAAGGACAACGTGCCCTTATTAGCCCTGGAGGCTGGACGTGCTTCTTGTTTCAGCAGCCTGAAGTGAACATGGAAAGCACCTGGCTACAAGGGCAGTAAACAAATAGAAACTTGACTGGGAGTTGCCACATAGCACAGGAGGTTAAATGAGATACAAAGCCAGGCACCTCCTATTACTAAGGAAAATTCAAGCTGCCATTTGTCCCTGCACGGTTCTGTTTTCTAGTGCCAACACACCCCAACCAGAGACAGTTTGGCATGGAGGATTCGCTGGGCCTGATGCAATGTTCCCAACCCGGGATCAGATTAGCCCTAACCTAGGATCTTATGCAAATCCAAGGCTGAAGGAAGCTTGAGAATGAAATAAGAGAAAATCCCTGTGATCAAGGTTGCTGATAAAAGCAGCCGCCTCCAGCCGGTGAGCAGCACCGCCCTAGCCCGGTGCTGGCGTGCCATGCTGGGCAGGGGCTCAGGTGGCTAATGACAGTCCAGCAGCCAGTGCACCCATCAGCAGGAGGAGAACAGGATGCTGTCCCATGCCACGCACAGAACAGCTCTACCTGAGTGAGCAGGAAGCCATGTCGAAAACATGGACAGAGGCAGACCTGTATTCCATGGTCTGTGGGGAGTCCTTGGGCAGCTGTGCTCATCTCTCAGCTGTGATGGCTGTGTGGAGGGGCTGAGTGTAGGCACCATACACTCTCCATTGTCCTGGGCTGCTAGATATCCTCTGTTCAGTGCATTATATATCTACTTTCTAACGTGGACAAGATTTGGGAGCTAAGACAGTCTCCAGGGTGTCTGTGTTTCCTACCTGCTTACAGACAGTACTCACAGAGTGTTTGTTGTGCTGCCCCTTTAGTTAGGTGGGATCTACTCCTATCCCAAATATTAGGAGTGGAGCTAGGTCCCATAATTTGTTTCACACCGAGAAATCACATTCAAATGGCAGCAACTTCTCTCCCCTGCTCTCTATGCACAGGGTACACACTGCAGCGAAGTAGAAAGTGCTGCAATTGCAGAAGCAACTTCTAGTAGCCACTGTGATCCCTGGTAATTACTGTTCCTAAGCTCCCCTGGTGCCTTACAGATGGTGGATGGCTGCTCAGCCAAGTTAACCACGTGTCCTACCTGCGCAAGACTCTGGGTATCTGGTATCAACGTGACTAAGACCAACCTGCAGGTTCCATCACTTACCATTCCCAAGAAACTTTCTCCCGGGGGCAGTCCAGGCACAGGGCTGCCACAGCAGGTATTTGGCCCAGTTAGGCAAGTGAGCAGTGCTATGCGGCTGGTTGACATTTAGAGCAGAGCCGAGGAAGACAGACTGGAGGGAGATGTTGCAACCTTGTTTGTGTTGGCAGTGGACGGAGTTGCGAAAAAGCCCTAAGAGAAAGTAACAAACAAAGGGTGTGTCTTGAAAGGAGGTTGAGTTCAGAAAACTTTGCACAACGTGCAAGCAACACGTGCAAGAGCCAGGTGATTCAGAGCTGCCTTTCCTACGCTCTTGTGACCTAAATCTCCCAACAAAAGGGACTTGTATGTGCAAATACAAGAGCCTCCTGGCCTCTGGACCTGGTTTTCCAGGAAGAAAACCTGGCCCTGTTGTACAGAATGACACGCTGAGGTGCAGCACAGGATGTTTTTAGGGTTGTGTTTAGAGACTCAGGGACTGTTTAAGATCAGACTTGGGGGTAGGGGCCCAATATTTTAGTTTTCCTGTGGCTGAGTTTCTTCTAACATAAAGCTTCTCTTTACATTGCCTCTTGTAAGTCAATCATTATATGAATATTTCAGATTCTTTCCATTTGATTATTTTGTTCTGTTTGGCTTTTTTTCCAAAACAGGAAACAGCTTTTGTTTGCTTGGGGGAGAGGAGGGTTAGCACTCCATATGTGTGATGCTTTCACAGAATCATAGAATAGTTTGGGTTGGAAGGGACCTTAAAGATCATCTAGTTCCAAACCCCTCTTCATGTGCAAGGTACCACCCACTAGGCCAGGCTGCACAGAGTCCCATCCAAGCTGGCCTTGGACACTTCCAGCTTTGAGAAATAGTTTCTCAGTCCAGAAGGCAGAATCACCCTGTACCTGTTAGTTTCAGGGGAAAATATACTTTGCAGCTTTTTTGGAGCTCCAGGAGTGAAGTGCAAGTGTTCCTTGCTCCTTTGTTTGAATGCACAGTATGAATTATTGTTCCATGTGCTGTGGGAGCACTCCCATAGAACACTGATGCGTTACTGTACAGCAAATTTTTCTGAGCCCATGTTATTTCCTGGGAGGGGTGCTCCTAAAATGACCATGAGTTTTTTAATCCCGTTGGGGATCTGTTTAGAGGTCCCTCTGTGCTTTCACCGTTTTGGGCAGCCTTTCACCCCATCTTGTGTTGCCAAGAGGAGATCACACAGAGGTGCTGACTCAGTGCTATGGAGAGGGGTTGTGTCATGAGGCACTGATGAGGTGAGATGAGGCAGTGATGTCAGAAGGGCGGAATCTGCATATCCTGTTGGAATAACCAGATAAATGCCAAGTCAAGCTCCTCCATCATCTCTTGCATTCTTAGATTTTTTCACTGTCTTGTTTGTGATTCAGCCTTTGAGGCACCTGGTGTTTGCCTGTATTTTTCCCACCACTGAATCATGTTCTCATTTGCACATTATCCCTTGCTTGAATTTCCCCAATCAGTGTCTAGACACAGATATCTCTGCTTTGTGAGGAATACAGGTGGAAAAGCATACTTTTATTCCTGAAGATCTCAGAAGCTTTTCTGAGAGGCAGAAAGTTTGCTCTCTTCTTTGAACAAAACACAGACTATCAAAAATCAGACCACGGCATGGGCAGAGATAGAAACACAATGTGAAGGAAACACAATATTCAGGTAGGGTGGCCAACACTGTGCTCGTCTGTGTCTTAGTCTTTATAAATCAGCCAGATGTCTCGCAGGCAGAACAACACAAATAAGGTCTCCAGAAAGCAGTCAAATCCAGTGAAAGAAGAAACTTTATGAATCATCATGGTGTGTATGGAGGTTAACGAGGAGAAAGGCAGAAGGACATTAACATGAGAATAGTCATTTATTAAATGCTGCAGCCCTGAGAAAGAAGAGAAGGAATTGTTGATTTCAGAGATCGTGTGCAACAACTGTGAGACGGGACTTCCCTTCTCTGCTGGAGTATGACCCCCATTCATACTTAGCTGCTCTGGTTTATATCTATATGTTGTAGCTCTAAAACCCTCAGAGCCGAGTTCGTCTGCAATATTTTTTACGCAAAGCATTTATTTTAACAGCTTCCCTACATGGACTGTGTGCAGTTCTTTGGGGACAAGGCCATTTTTCAAAGTTAGTGCTGCAGAGACAATAAAAAAGAGCTAAAAGAGATTAGAGTTTTGACTCTTACTATATATCAGGGAAATCTTACTGGAAACCTCAGACAGATGCACAGTAAAAAGGCTAAGCATGCTGCTTCTGTGATATATTTGCCTGAAATTGCTAGAAGACTCATAACTTTTCCCTGTTTGCACTTGAGAAACAGATTGCTTCACTTCTTGGTCCAAAGTTTGAGCAGTACATGCTTGAAAAACTGCAAACCAAGGGGCATTGGCTGATAATCATGTAATTGTGCTGCTTTTTTATCCTTCTTTTTTCTAGTGTATGTTGACAGCACATAAATCATTGTAGCTTTCCAGATAGTTATATTGGTAGAGCTCTGCTCCCAGAATTTAAAGGCAAAGTCTTGCAATATGAGAACTGAACATCAGCTGAGCTATGGCCACTATCACTGTCAGCTTAGCTGGCAATAAAAGGAGGTTAATCCAAACTGCATTGACTGCAGGCCTGTGTACAGCAAAGTCACACTGGCTTTGTTTATTACGGGCTAAGAGGGAGCACATGGAGAGTTACCACAGCTCAGCTTATATATGGTAAGTTGCTAAGCTTGTAAGCCTTGAGTCCCTATATTCTGATTCACATCTGACACAGGAAATGGAAGACAATAATTAATGAGTGGAAGAGGAGATACGACTTTACAATAGAGAGAGATGGTGAGATAACCTTATTACATATTTCACTGGATCTTTTACCAAACAGATGATAGACTCATTATAAAGGGTGCACAGAACAAAGAGAACATTGACATTTAAAGAGATTCTGCTCCGGAAAGCAGCCACAGAATTGGCATGATGGGTTTCCGTGACTTTTATGTTTGGCTTTCGGGTGAAGGAACAGCTTTGTGCCTATTAGACCTCCAAAGTGTTGCAATGTGGGAGTTACACTGATTTTTAGTCTGATGAGATTTTGGTCTTGAAGTACGCTGCTGTTCTTTCCTCCACCTCTTTTTTTCTTTCTTTTTTTTAATTTTCTTTTTTTTTTTTAACTTCATTTTCCAGGAAGACCGGCTAGCATCAGCTATTGCTCCACTGTTTTCTTTCTTTGTTTTTTCTCCCTTGTTCACAGGGCAGGGCTGCTTTTCCCCACTATGCTGTTGCAGCTTCAAAGCTGCCTTCACACAAGCTGATATCACCCTAATTTAACCAGTGTGAACTTTTGCATTTGGTGATCTACATCATTGGTAGAATGTCTTATCCTTGTTCATTTACAAAACTCTTCTAACCAACCATCAGAGATGAAAAAACAGCTCTATTGATGCTAAAATAAGAGGCCCTGCATGGCCTTGTGCCCTGATTTAGTTAAAACTTCTTAAAGCTGCACTCTTTTAAAATAGTGCCATTGATATGTACTCGATATGTTGGAAATATTATGCCAAGGCTCTACAAGCTATTGAGTTATATCCACAGTGATATACTATAAGAGCCTTTGTTTTCAATGAGCCTGGAAAATAAGAATTAAAATGCTTGTAAGCTTGAAGTCTGTGAGTGCACCGGTGGAATTGAAGCAGTGGCAATACTAGAATAATGCATGGGGTGAGAGAAAACCACAACTGGCTCTGTGTCACCTCTCTTTTGCAAAGCAGCCTTGGCAGACGCCGCAGCTCCCTGAGTGACTTTGGGAACAGTGGGTGCTGGCTGGTTGGGTTTGGGATCACTTGGAACATAACGTGTTTAAAGCTAGCTTAAGTCTCATAAAAACTGGTAGATAACACCCAAACAAAAGGCTGCGCTGAGGCCATCTTGCACTTTCTGAAATGTTTCTCAGAATGTGGGTTCACAGGAAATTGCAACTTTCCGGTCTGATTCAGGAAAACATGAAATGTCAGATTTTTCTGTGGGACAGAGATTTCAGCGCTCATTCACCTCAGCCAGCAGATGAGGAGAAGCTTAACTGTAGCACATGGAGTCAGTGTCCACCACAGTAATCCCTTGAGCAAAGAGCACATGAGAGGCTGGAAAGAGGCTGGAAAACTCTGAGAGGGAAGTCAGAATGACCCTAAGAGCAAACTTTTCCTAAAGGAAGCCACATCTGTTCAAGCTGGCATGGAGGACTGTTCTCAGGAGGAGCGAGATGCAAAGTTCAAGGGAACTGCCTGTGAAGACACACAGTGACGGTGCTGGGTTATATAATGTGCCTGAGTGTGAGGAAGCTCTTTGTTCTATTTACAAATCCCTGTATTACTGACAAGGAAACTTCGATGGCTGCCTTCCAAAGACAACAATGAAGAAAGAAAGAAAGAAAGATGGGTTTTCCTTTGTCTTGCAGCTCCCACAAATCCCCTCTTGTTCCGAAATGTGATTTTAAAATTATTTTTCTTTCCCCCACGTGTGATCCCATTGCAGGTTTTACAAGTATAATTACAAAGCAATTAAATGTGGGAGCAGTGAGGAAGACTGCACCAAGGAACGCTGAGCCTATTTGTTTGAAAACTCCACAGGTGCTGGTTACAGCTTTGAAACACCAAGGTTATTGTGTCTGAAGAGTATTGTTTCATCCACAGAGAGGTCAAATACCAGAGAACATTCTTGGATATTATGTGAGGTTTAAGAGAGACTTGTTCCTCAAAGACTACCTTATAAACTAGTTTATCTGATACAAAAGCTCCCAAACGCTGAAAAAAAACTCAGGGTGAGATTGGAATGCCAAGGGAGAGGATAGAGCAGAGGTCACAAAATCACAATAAATGCAGAGTAAAGGGATAGAGAATGAATGATCACTATTTGATACAGCACGAGAACACTGATTTTCATTAAAAAACAATTATAAAAATTTTTCTCTTCAGAAACAGGCTCTTATTAAACAGACTCCTCTAAGCCAATCTCTGGGACTCTGCCTCTACCATTCACTTTTCTGTACTCCCCAATAAATATTTAGACTGAATGGTGTAGAGCTGTAATATCCTCTGGGAACAACCCTTGGTACCTGTCACTAAATCCATTCTATATATTTTCTGGTGAACAGTTTGGCTGTAGGCTAGATGCTTTTCGTGCTATTCAATGAAAAATTTATTTTGTGAGATTTTCATCATTAGCGAAAAACAAGTTCCCTTTAATTTCCTGGGTACTTTGGGGAAAAAAGGCATTTATCTGGTAAAAGCACATTATAAAGAATTACAAGGTAGGGATAGTCCTTCCAAGTTTTGTTCAAACTCCATTTCAGACATCAGGAGTCCTTTATCTCAGCTCTCTATCTAGGAAAATATTTACTCATTATAATGACCTAATCACAGGAAGGGGCCAGGGCCCAATTTTCTGGTTTGCTTGCCTGTCTCATCATGGGGTGAGGCTTGATGTAGGGTGTGTACCAGTCCCAGATCCCGGTGCAGAGCCTGCAGCTGGTGCTCAACACCAACAGCGTGAACCAATGCAATGCTCTGGGTGCTGGGGATAGAGTCTGGGTGCTCTCAAACACTGCCTGGTGATATTCAGCTTCTCCATCAGTGCCTTCCTTCTATGTAAGCAGCACAGCCACCTCATCTAGGAATCTCTGAAGCAACACCAACGTGGCTAAAGCAAGGCCTAGTAGGTTGTTGTTCCTACCCAAATGTAAAGAAAGAATGAAAGCTCTTAACTGAAAGAATCCTTCTGCTTAGGACAAAAGCAGAGCAGGAAAGAGAGCGGATGAAGTCCTGGGCATTCTAAGACTTGAGCTGCTGGTCTCTCTGTAATAAGATAGGGTGGGAAAGGTTATATAATTGGGTTGCTTGTTGCCTTAAACCCTCCTTCTCTGTAATGCTAAATAAAACAAATGCTTCAAGGATATAGGTCATTAGCCCTGATGAGCTGCCCAAAGGGAGGAAACAGGATGGTAAACAGCTGACCCATGGGTGTTGACAGCTTTTGATTTAATAGTGGAGAAAACTGGCATTTTTCAGTCTATGCTTGGGAGGGGTGAGGTGTTGAACAGGTGAGATAGGCCTCTAGAAGTTCTGCAAATGCTGGAACCTTGTGGATGAAATGTAGACTGGATAATGCAGATACCAACTGGTTTCTTCTTCCTCTTTTCCCTGTAGTGGGTGTGGGACTAAGAAACAAAGGTGACACCAAAATGTCAGCTTTCCTGAAGCTTTGGAGACATTTGACTATCTCTAAAAGCTCTGTGCAGATCAGGTATTTGTAAGCATATTGCTTCAGGCTCACAACCTCAGCCAGCCCTTGCTAGGAACATTACCACATTCCTGGAGCTGTGGTGGCTGTGGTGTGTCTGTAGCATCAGACAGATGCTTGAAGTGTTCTGAAAGAGGGGACAGAATACACATAGGTGGCTCTGACATCTTAAGGATTTGCCCAGGCACCAGTGAGATCCTAAGGTTTCTGCAGTGCAGCCACGCACTGTGTTCTCAGGTTATTACTTTGAAGGGAAGATGGTGCTTCCAGCACACATTTACTCTCAAATTGTCCACTAGATTAGAGACAATTTGGAAGAGATCTATGAGCAATCTGGTTTAGCTCTCTGCAGACATTCCTCTCCAGCCACAAGTAGCTCATGAGCAGTTTGAGCCCAGCTCTGGTGCCAGGGATCTGTCACCTCACTGGCAGCGGGGCTGGGCTGTCTCATTGGTGATCCAAATTTTTGGTGGTGTGAGGAAATGCTCGTTCAGGGATGGCTGAGCCCAGTGAAACTGAGCTGCCCTGCATTGCCTCTGTGCCCCAAAGTGGGATGGAGCAAATGGAGCAGCCTGTGGGCAAAGATGCTCTTGATCAAGGTCAAACGTAGGTTGAAATGGGTCTATAAAAATTCTTGAGTCAGTCCATACTTACGTGCTATAAGGTATATGGAATTCTGAGGGTGACTAATGGACGTAGGGAGTCCATCACTTTCATAGCCCAGTGTGATCTCCCAGAGCCTAGGAAGGACTGTTGTCTCCTTGTATTGATGGTGCACTGAGGCACAAAACTCCAGAGCACTGGAGAGAAACATGCTGGACAAATGTTTCTCATTAAGAAATGTTTATTTGTCAGACATGATTCCTTTCATGTAGTGTATGTGGGAGTGTATCCATTTTAGCAAGATACTCTAGGAAATGTTTTCTTGGAGTCAGAATGGAATTTCTGGCCAGAATGGTCCTTTGTGGTGGCATGGTCATTCCTGGGCTGGCTGGGAGTCTGTAGGTCAGGTTTTGGAGCTGAGGCTGGCAAGATGGGGAATTAAAACAGGCAAAACTGATTCTCAGTTACTTCTGGCACTGTGATTTGTTTTTCACTGCATGCTTTTTGTCCTCTGTTACAAGAGAGAAAGTCCTCCAAAATGTTGAGAAGTCCTGTTTTTGTCACAGTAGAGATGGGAAAGATTCCAGACTCTTCAAGATATTGGCAAATGGTGGAAGCTTTTCCAGCTCAGTTCAAGCTGCAACTTTCCCCAAGTCCCACATCTGTTCTGTTGCAGATCTGCATACTTTACCCTGGTTTTCTGTATAGAAAATTACGTAAATAAAACAATTTGCTGTTGAAAACTGTTACTGCCTAGTCATCTGGTGGAGAAAGGGCAAAGCTGGCAGCCAGAAACTGAAGACCCAGCAGCCGGTCCTCTCCTTTTGACTTCATTGTCCTCTGTTTACAAGCTGGTATGTCAGATTGGTCACAGCTCTCAATTCTCAAGGCAGTTGTTTTCCAAAGTAAAAACTTTTCTTTACACAATTTTCTTTGTATATATCTTTAGTGTAAACCAAATTAATCTCTTGCTTCTTCAAGGCTTTAAGTAATTTAGGACCTCTGTAGGAGACAGATAGGTGTTTTTAAGCACACCATGGAGGACATCTCCCGAGCCAGCAAATCCAGAGCTTTGCTGTGGAATAGAGCACTGTCTGATGGCACCATGGGGTTTGGGCTACCTGGACCTCTGGGAACATCCACCTCAAGTTGCTTGTCTTTGCCATTACCAACTGCACAGCTTTTGATTTCTTAAACTGTTCTCATCAATCCTGTTCTTCACTCAAGTCTGCCCAAAGGCTCAGAAAGGGAAATGGAAATGTCTGGGGGTCAAGCACAGAAATCAAGTTTTGTTCAGATGAAAACTATCTAGAGAGAATGTGCTACCTCTGAGCAGGGAGGCCATAGGGTCACTGGCTTATTTTGCAGTTTGCCACGAAACTCCTCTTGGATCTGTTGTTCAACGCAGCTCACACTGATTTTCATCCAGAGTAGCTCTTCATATTTTAATTTTGGTTTCCTTTTTCTTTTTTGTTTTTTCATTGTAAATTATTTATCCTGTGTTTCACCAAAGGAGTCTAATTTTCTCATCTTCTCCTTTCCTAATATTTAAGATCTCTCTGGGTGTCTCTGTAATACACCCATGTTCCCTGATTGAAGGAGTTACAGACAAAATCCACAGTTGGCATTTTTAGCTTGCAGAGATAATATTTTTGTGGCTGTATACATTTCTATGCGCTGTTACTCTATTTACTTTAGCAGAAGAGCCCTTAAGATTGACAAATGAAGAAACATTTAAAATATGTGTCTTGCAAATGTGTTAATGCCTATATAGGCTATAGGTCCCCGTGGAAATAAGAAGAGGCATTCTTTTAATAAACAATGGAGTGCATCCAGTTTTTCTTCCTACTTAAGTTATTTCCAGCACATTCACTAAAATGCTACCAGATTCAATAATATTTGTCTCTTTCTTGGCTTCTTACGTATATAGCTTTCTTCCATGACAACAAGTCCAAGATATTTTGGAGCCAAAGCAGGAATGATGATGTGTTTTTGTTGTTGTTGTTCTTCTTCTTACCAGCTGTCTTTGCTCATCTTGCTGTCACTAGGAGAAGACATCTGCTTGGTATATTCAATATTTTCACTTTGATTCTCAACAGGGAGGTCAGAGCCCATTCAAAAATGTCCCCCAAAATATTTTGTTACCACAAATATTTCTTTTAAGACTGGGATACTTTGTTTATTCAGTGTATGCTCCATGAAGTATTTAACTGATTCTCTTCCTGTAAAGCAAAGCACTTATGATTTCTGTGCTCAAATCTGGATATGAGACGTTTACCATTAGTGAAATACTGTGCAAGATACCAGATGGCATAAAATACAAAGTCTAGTGGCTTCTGTTTTAATTATTACATGTCATTCTGATGAGATACTAGAAGTTAGCTTTTCCCCCCCACTAAACTGAGACCCAGAGAGTGAGGATTGTTAATGAAATTATCAACTTCTTTACCGATTCTTTGTGTTAATTTCATCAAAATTCATTTTAAAAAAGTAGTAGTGCTAGTAATGGCTTGGATGTGCCAAAAGGCAGTTATTTCTTCTAGGCACTAGCAAGTCTCCTTCCTCATTAACCAAAGATACAGTCTAGCAAAACACTTCAATCCTTAAATCCATCCTGTTCAATGGGATGCTTAAATCTAAGCTGAAGTCTCTCTGGGCTCAAATTGGATTTAAGCATGTCCTTAAAATGAAGTATGCAACAGTAGCACATTGCTCAACTGTTCTTCTTAGCATTGAAATATAGCAGTTTTACAAAACTTTACCATTCCTGAGGCACAGGGAACTAGTCCTAGAATGTAGATGGAGCAGAGCAGGGAGCAGAGCCTAAAATGTTTGCAGGAAGGTTTATGCTTTTCCTGAGCTAGCCCAAACTCACCATGGCCAACAGTGAAATGATATGGAATTAGACAGGACTGATGGCCAGGTAAAACTGAGTGTCTTGTGAACCACTTGCAACTCCAAGATGTGCACAGAGATGGAGGATTCGATGATGGTCACTATCTCTGATACACCCTCAGAAAATTGAGGAGTTTGTTGGCAATTGTATTTCTCATCAGTGAAGATTCCCTTGGGGTTTTGGCCCAGTCTCAATTGCTGTCAGAGATCTGTGACTCACTGAAGCCTGCTCAGTGCCGGGCCTTGCATTCCTGTCTGGGTGCAAACACACCTGCAAAGTGGGGAATGACAAAGCTTGGTCCCACTGCTGTTTCTAGATTCCTTCTACCAGGCAGCACATACATGTATCTCTCAACCAGAAACAAGCACCCTGTTTGGAAATTAATTCAGACTTGCAGGATGAGTCTTTTCTCTCCCGTCTGCCTAGTATCCATGCTGGTGTTTCCTCATTCCTTCCCCAGTGCCACAGGAATGCTATTGCTGTGAGCTCAGGTTTTGCATGTGCTTCCACGAATACCCTTTGGAGACTGAATGGTCAAGTGAGACACTGCATGTCTTGGTGGAAACTGGCGTCCTCCTGGCGAGGCAGGTGGAAAGTGCTGTGGTTTGGGGCAGAGGAGTCTCCAGTTGATCTAACACTAATTGCATCTGATCTTTGTCTGTAAATTAGATGGCAGCTCTCCCAAAAACACATGCTTAGTGTGTTTTCCAGCCTCTTTGGCTTTTACCCACAGAAGAATTAGTTCACCAGGTGGGTGACTTTCCTGTTGTTCTGGAATTGTTGCTAGTGAGGGAATATGTCAGTTCCCCACAACTTCATCTAATTAAGAGCTGACTTGCAGCAAAAGTGACTTGGGTTAGAAATAAAGCAAACATTTCCGACTGTGAAGCTCTGGAATGAATCTTCTAGATACTCTTATGAGCAGGGCAGGTGAACCCCTGTCAGTTTAGGCAGTGCTGCTCCTGCTGTATGGCCTGAAAGATGGAATTCTTGTGGCTTCCTAAGGGCTCTTCCTATCCTGAGTTTTTCGTTTTGTGATTTTTTGCATATGAAATCTGACTGAAAAGGAGAGACCTAAACTCTGAAAAGCAAGGTTTCACTTGCTGCCTTCTGGAAACTTTGCACAGAATGGGGTCTTATAGGAGGTCATGGTGTGTCATTCCCTGTTCTAAGTCTTGTGCTGTGGGTTTCTAAGGGCTCCTCCAGACATGGGAAGATGAACTGACTGGTTTAAAGTCACACAGTACAGGGAAAATAGAAGCACAAGCCAAGTTTCTAATCTCCTAGTCATGCACCTTAAACACTAAAAAACTTGATTTCCTTGAATTAATACTGGCCCAGCTGAATCCTGTATTTCTGCCCCCTGACTGGCCTATGCAATGTCAGGCATTTCAGTCTTTTGCTGTTTAATTCATTTTGCTGCTATGGCACGGTAGATATTACCAAAGGAATGATTGTATGTTTGCCAGTATTTTTGATTCTTTCCAGGCAAAGAGCAGATTTTCACAGCCAGGCTCAACACCTTGAATTTTCTACTTTCATTTCCAAAGTATATGATATTGGTCGTGATAGGAAACTGAAAAAAAACCAGAAAATTCATGCTGTGTTTGACAAGGCAGTGACCACTCTGGGCAGCACGTTACAAGGGTAATGGGCTACAAATCAAACTTCTGCTGCTGTGCTGCAGAGGATTAGTCACAGTTCATCTACCAGCAAAATGGAGGTAGTAGTAGTTACTATCTCAGACTCTGGGGTCTCAAAGCTTAAAACTTTTGTGAATCATTTAAAGTAGGCTGCTATGGATGGACATAGTATTCTATCTTCTGTTAACAGCACTGGAAAATTTCATAAACTTGATGGATTAAGAAGCAATAATTGTTGGATATGGGACCAGGAAAATATTTTACCACTGGTCTTGTCTGAAATACTAAATGGAGAACACTTGTCTCTCATCTCAGGCCAAAGGGTTTTTTTTAGTGTTCATATACTTCCCCTAGATACTAGCTGAGACAACACAAGGGCTGTTGCAGCTCTGCAAGAAAACTGGAAAGGAAAAAAACAAAACAGGCAACAGTTCCTGTGTATATCTGCCATTGAGAGCTTCACCATGCTGAGGCTGACAGACATGGGTGCCAGGAAACCCCTGGTGATGACCACCTGCTCCTGATGGAAGAAAATCCCATTGTGAGTTGTCCTTGGGGCGCAGTGCAGGAGCATGGCCTCACAACCCAGCACTCAGCTGGAAAGAGACAGGTGAACTGTAGGTTCTGCAGGAGGGAGCTGAACCTGGATTTACAGGGCCTCAGGCAAAGGCTTTGGCTGCTCAGCTTGAGCTGGTGCTACAGTCTCTTCCACCTGGAAATCAGCCTTGCCCGTGTCTGTCACAAGAGGCCACGTTCACAGAAGCACTGCTGGCTCTCTAAGTAACACCTACAGCACGGGGCCCTGGTGACTCACGCACCATTCAGCTTTGGTTTAGGATCTCAGCAGGGTTTAAACACCAGGTAAGCAGCTAGGACAAGGCTGGGGTATTTCTAGTCATGTCTTAATGCTTAGAAACACCTGCAGCCGTTTCTCTCACTGCAGCTAAATCAGCTCACGCAGATTTAGCTGCAGTGCTTCTAAGAAGACAACCTGGCCCTGGCCCTCTCTGTTCCTGGAGGGAATTTGGCACCCCTGGTACACAGGGCCAGTGTGGGACACCAAATCAACCCCTAGATGGGGGGTTTGCACTGAGGACTAAATTTGGGAAATGCCATGCTTTCCCTTCTGAAGAGTCTGCCAGGGTGGGGTGACATCTCTTGGGGTCTCTGATTGGGAAGTTCACTGGTTTTGACAGCCAGGGAAGTTGGAGAGAGGCTGAATCACCATTCTCTGCTACAGCTTAAGTCTTTTAGGCACTTACTGTCCTTTTTTTTGTGTCCAAACAAGCAATCTTGCCGTCCTGGGGCTGTCAAGCACTGACTGTGGACATTAAAGCTGGTAATGGGATAAGATGTAAACATCTTCTGAAAGCACGCACCAGAGCCCTTTATTTTAAAAATGAAATACATTTGAAGTGCCTACAAACTCACCCCGAAATTTCTTTTCAAAGGAGTAAGGATTGGCAACGCTCCCCTCCACAGCCTGAACACAACGTAACCCTTCTGTCTTCCCGTTCTCTTCAGGGCAGATGCAGATACCGAACAGCTACTTAAAGGGTAACATTCCATTATAAAAACAATCACACTCAACATCCCAATTTATTTTAATTGCATTCCATAGAGATAGCCACAAAACAATCAAACAAAAAGCAATCAGAAAATAGCTTCCCTCCCCCCCTCTCCTTTGTATTCGCGACAAGTCTTGTTTTGAATCTGTGAACAGACAGCTCCTTTGGAACTCCCTGCACCTTTCACCTCCCCTCACCTTGTTCTTTGCCTCAGCTGGGGAACAATAGATTAAAAGTTGGTTGGAGAAGCACCCAAAGAATCAAAAGCAGCCCTGGACAAAACTTCCCTGTGAAAAGTTGGATCGTGCAAGGCATAGGGTGCATTTCTGGGCGGAAGGCTCCCCTGGCTCCGGGATGCAGAGCAGGAAGGTGGTGCTCGCAGGGCCGGGGCCGCCTCCAGCCCCGTTCCCCCCCGCCCAGGTACCGGCAGGCGCTGCCGCCCGCGC